>JBBPLS010000646.1:0-11780 GCA_038089895.1 Boletellus ananas | reverse complement strand
GGGGGGGGCCCGAACCGCGAGGGTGGAGGGGGGGGGGGGGGGCCCCCCCCCCCCCCCCACCCCCCCCCCCCCCCCCCCCCCCGACTCGAATCCGATCTGGGACATTTGCTCGGGCCAACACCAACACGACGGGGGCGAGCGGGACAAGGGACCTCAGACCTCGCGGTCTCACACGGGATTCAGATGCCACGGGGGAGCGCGTGCCAAGCGCGCGGATCCCAACTCGGCCCTTTTTTTTTTTTCTCTCGCTCTCTCTCTGGAAAGCCCCCGTCGCACAGCCAGTCCAACCAAGGGTACCCCGGCAGCGGCGCCGTGACAGCGGACGGGTGTCCCATGCTCGCGCGGTGGCAATGGCAATCCGTTATGAAGACGGTCATGACAGAACCTAGACCGCGATAGGGCGACGTCACCAAGGCTATCGTGGTCAGATAGGAACATTCGGACGCCGGTGCCAAATACATGCACACTGATAACGAGGATGGGGCAGCTCACGAAGACAAGGTCGAGACCGCGCCGCGCCGGGCTCTGAGCAGCCTTGGTGGCCCGGAGAAGCAGACCACTGACACGAGGCCCGGGTAGCCAGCGACACCTGGCGACAGCTGCTGTCAGCGTGCCATCATGGATCAGATAATCGGCACGAGGTCTCTGTGCTCATGACTGGTCGCGTTATCGGCCTCATTGTCAGTGGTGCCGTCAAGAAGGAGCAAGAGCGAGAAGGAGACGTAAGAGAAAAAAAAAAAAAGAGGTGAGGGGCTATTTCTCCAGATCGGGATGGTGCGCCCGCGCGGCCAACAAAGTACTATCTCGCTTCCCGGTGGAGTGTGAGATTACCGGGCGTCATCGTGGGCGTGCACCGTGCACCGCACTGCTCGGATGCGCCATCATCGGGTTACGGTGTGAGGTAAAACGATGAGCCAGTTTCCAACCCCACCCACAGCGTTGGCGGGTCGACACAAACCGGCCACGTATGGATCATCGGTCAATGTGGCCTTGGCACGCAGCCAACAATGTGATCGGGACCCTGGACTTCGTGTCGGTTCCAGTTCAGGCGTGTCCTTGTCGAGTGCGTAATGGGCAGTCCCGAATCCAGCAACGTTGTTGCGGAGTTGGTAAAGCATAAATCACGAGCTCATTGGAGCGTCGAGTGACCGGCGTTTGCGGCAAATGAGCGCGCCAGAGACGACCAACGCGCACGGCGTGTTCAGCATCCAGCGCCACCAGGGTCGCGATTTCGAGTTCGAATGAAACCTGTCCTCTCGCTTGGCTCCTGGGAGGTGCTGGGAGGGAGAGGGGGGGACTGTGCCCGTGCAGCGTTACGTCCGCATCGAATGAACGTGCGGAACGTTGCATTCCATACTGGACCGACCTTTTTTGGGCCCGGGTGATCGTGAGTCCGTGGGGGGCGGGCCGCGGGTCGTTTCCATCGGGAACGTTGACCACTGCCCGTCGGAGGTCGTGCCCGCCAGCGAGCGCTGGTATGGAGAGGCTGCGCAGTGTGCACTTTGCAGCGATTGGTTTTGATGGCCGGTCGGTGCGCTGGATGGGCTGGACACACCGGTTTCCCAAGCGCGTGCGGGCGCTGCAGGTGACTCCGGCTGGGGTGACTACTAGCTTTCCCTACCGCCACATTGCACTCTGCAGCTGGCATGCGACAGGGTTCGGGCTGGGATGGGATAGATTGGACCCGGCTGTCGTTATCGGTACGACGAGTGCCCGAACGGTGGGTCGCGGAGATGCAAACGCGCTCACGTACGCCGTACCAAATCGCCTTGTGAGTCTCACCCAAATTGATGGTCGGATTTGGTCACGGCGGGCTGTACATGTGTACATACGACACTACCTCCCCCCCCGGGTTTATAAACACATTGTTCCCTCGACCAGCCTCTTCATCCCGCCCCTCCTACCCAGGCTCACCACGCCAAAGAGCCCACCCCGTCTCGCGTCGCATCATCTCGTATCATCCCGTGTCGTCTCGTATCATCATGCGTCCCTACGCCATTTACGAACACCCCGACTTTACGCTCTCCAACGACAGCATATCCACTCTCCAACGGATGGCGACCGCGTTCACCATCGTCGCTGCCTCGAGTGCAGCAGCATACGAGATCATCAGCCGCATCGACCTCCGAGCCAGGTAGCGTTCCTGTCCCCGCCGTCCCTGAGCACGCGAGCTGACGGTCCCCCAGTTTGTCTTTCCTCCTATGACCACGCCACCATGCTCGGGTCGCATGCTGGCCATTTACGCTCTGATTGCCGGGTTACCAGCTGGGATCAGCTGGTTGTTGTATCTGTTATCCCCCACGGTCGGGAAGCCACTAGAAACGGTTGTACAATCTAAACGGGTGTAAGATGCTGCTGGGTGGGACAGAGGGCGTTAGGCCACGGGTTACTTTACATCCCACCCCCGGTGCATTATTTAACAATATCACGACGCTTTTTTATTGAGCAGGCGACACCACCACATGTGAGCGACGACCTAGAGCTGCTGTATCCTCTGCTGCACCTTGTCTCTCACCGTCTGGTAGGCGCTCATCAGCGTTTGCTCGTTGATGACGATTTCCGACGAGTCCGCCTTGGGCCGGCTGACCCTGGACGCGATCGTCGTCGGGTCGGTCTCGACAATGATGCTGCACACGGGCGTCAGTCTCGTGTGGGCATGTCGGCGGGTGCTTACCCGTCGTCGATGGTCTCGTCGAGGCAGAGCAACACGAGATCGAGGTTCTCGAGCACCGCGCGCTTCTCCACCTGGTTGCGCAGCAGCAGCGACACCGCGTCAAAGAGCGCGGTCAGCACCGAGTAGAGCATGATCTCGTTCTCGGACGGGCCCCCGACGGCGTAGAAGACGAGGTCGAGCGAGTGCCGGAACACGGCGAGGTGGCCATCAAACAGGATCACGTCGCCTGGGGTGCATGAGGAGCGCGGACGAGGGTGGGTGAGAACGCGCACCGCCCGGCTTCTTCGTCTTCTGCCAGAGGCCCTTCTCGAACGCGCGCGGGTCCTTGGGCGGCTCGTGCCCGTGCTTGGGGTGGTAGTACTTTGCGAGCACGCGGTGGCCCTCTGCGTCGAGGACGAGGAAGGCGTCGAGGGCGTAGAGGGACAGGTTCATTGTCGACGGAGTTTGAATGCCGCACCCTCGAATTTCGGGGTGGGTCAGATCGCGCTAGAAAAGCTGGCTTGTCCTCGTCCAGGTGGGTCCTGCTCTCCCTCCGCTCTCACCGCCCGTCCGACAGCGGGCCCCACCTCGTGTGCACATTTCTCGCCCCTCGTCGGCCGCCCCGCGACGTCGACCGACCGGCGGCCACGCTGCGAGGTCGCCTCTCGCACCCTCTGCTGCGCGACGTCTGCCTGAAAGCGGGCCAGGGCCCACTTGGCGTGGAATCCATCCACCCAATCACGGCGTTCTCCGGCAACACCACCAGAGTCATTTCATTCCTGCAGTGCACCCCGCTCAATGGATCTCATTTCTGCCACCCGTTGTCCATGCACCCGTCCCTCCTTTCCGCGCCCCCCCTCCGCCGTGCTCGTCGGCGCCGGCTGATGCTGCGTTCGCAGCTGCATGCAGCCCACCCTGCGTGCTGCGTCCGAGCCCGTCCCTTTCCTTGACCTCTCCCTCCGCGGAACCCGCCTTTCGCTTGCGGTCCGTGGACCCTTATCGCCGGATATCTCCTTGATATCCTCCACGTGAATTGCGCCCTGCGATCCGCCTTACGTCAATGGCAACATACCCCTTCCTGCCCTCCCCTCGCTTGTGGGCCAAGGGGCACACATCACTACTCGAACCGCTCGCTCCCCACGGACACGTCCTCGCCGATTCTCATTTGTTCCGCTTTCAGTCGTTCGTGGATCCAATCCGTCATGGCCTTGTCGCGCGCTCGCTCCCCGTGGCAACACGAATGCTTCATGCGCTCGATGAGGTCAGCAATTTCCGCACCGTGCCCGTCGCCACTGTCCTTAGGGCCCCTCTGGCGAGCGTTGGGTCATCCCCTGTTAAGCTCTTTGAGAAAGAGGGTTTGTTGATCATCAACCGTCAGCCTCTGAATGTGCACCATGACGCCATCCCTTGCACTGCCCCGACGGCCCGGGGAGCGCTAGCACCTTACCGCTCGCCGGAACATGTACTCCTGCCTGCATCCTGTACCAATCGTGTTCTTGCCCTGCTCCGGATTTGCAAGACATTTGGAGTGCGGCAAGCGTAGGCATGCCATGTTCCCCCTCAGTTGGTCCTGCCCCGTCCCGCATCCGATAAATGGGGCATGTATAAGAACCTTTCCGGCCTTGGATCTTGGCTCTTGACCAAGACCCATTTGAAAGTCGTTCCGCCGACTTCAGCAAGTCGACTCAATTTCCACTCTATACCCTTGGACGCTGTCGCCTGTTCCCCGTTGACGTGCCCGGCCGCTCGGCTCTCACCTCTTCTTTCCTTTCCTCTCTCTCCCCTCTCGTTCTTCGCCATGTCGGGCCTCGACTACTCCACCTTTTCTCTCCGGTGAGCACGTCGGCCTCTCTAGCCCCTTGTCCTCACCGAACAGACCCTGCAGCTTCGCCTTGACGCCTTCGCAACCCGCTTCGGCGAGATCTTACCCCAGTGACCCGTTGCAACAACACGTTGCAGAAGATGTCATCGATTCACCTATAGGGAACGCGCAACGTGATGATCTTCCCTCAAGGTCCGTCCTTGTCGTCCACGTGTCCACAAAACGTCCTCATCCCTTGAAAAAAAAACTAATTTATTACAGCCCAGAAACGTCCGATCATCCACGTGATGTCCCAATGCTGTCCCCGTCATATCATGGACAGGGGTCGACCGCTCAAACGTTTCCCTTTCCGCGTCCCTCGCTTCGAGGTGACTCGGCGGACGACATACAGGGCAACAGCTTGTGTGCCCAGCTTGGCGGGTTTCACTTTACGCCGCAACACACCGGCCGCGGTGGCCATGTCGCCGTCGATGAACCGACGGCCATCAGCGAGAATTCGTACGTTCCGTCCGCTGAGCCTGAAGCCCTTGCTGACCACTTACGTCCGCGGTGGCAGCTCCTGGAGTTCGCAACACAGCCTACTCTACCCCACACCCGTTCGTGGATTCGTGTCCCCATCCATCACTGGCGCTGGTGCCATTGCCGAGGACGCGAGGCCGGGGCTCACTCTGCCTCATTCTGACGTCAGCGCTCGGGTACCGACCCGTCGGGCGAGCATGGCGACGACAGACCGGCAACTCGGGAGAAACTACGGTTTCGGCCTCGTCGCTTCTTCGACATCCTTGCCATCTGTGACCACGGACGTGGCCACGTTCTTCCCTGGGGTGATCACGAGTCCCTCGCCACCTCCCACGGCGTATCACGATGATGACTTCTCGGGCGCAGACCGCGCTCACGCGTTCACGTATGCCGAACGTCTGCATGCTATGACGCACACGACAGCGCACGACCCGGCAGCTCATTACGCTCTCGATGGCCATGCCGTGCACTCGCTCAGCGGACTTCGAGAGGCTGCTCACCAAGCCATAATGTCCCTCGATCATCGCTACGCAGCTGCAATGGCCACGCCTTTTCCTGGCTACTCGTCCTCACAGTCACCGCACGATCACCCTGGTTGTGAATCCCCTTCTTTCGGTACAGTCATGGACGCCGAAGAACTCCCGAGGCCAGGGTCTGCTCCGCCTTTGATTGACAGCCAAGTCCCCTTTGTTGGTGATGCGCGAGCCGCTCTTCAATACCCTCAACACACCCCGCCTGGCGACCACGTCAACCGGCCACAGCCATGGTATCCTCAGGCGGCCGCCCCTGGTGCAGGCCAAAGTCCGCGATCCTGCCCAAGGAGGGCTGGCTCGATCGGCCACAATTCCCAGAAAACACCGCCAAGCTCGCGTCACCTGCGCCGATGGTCGTCCGTGACGAACCCTGCCATGCGCGCCTCGCCTCCCTTTTCGCCTTCCTTTTCTCCGACCGTCGTTCCTTTTCCGCGGTACCCACCACCCCCACTGCCCTCCTCCCCGTCCGATATGAGCACGAGTGCCAATCCGGGCAGCTCTTCCTCGTTTTCACACTTCTCGCCTTCTGCAGAGTCGGAGAGCGATGACCTGTCGGGGTTTGCGTTGCCGCATGCCGCAGTCGACGTCTCCGAAGCCGTCGTCCCCTCGGACCAGCCTCTACAGCAAGCACAGCCGATGATGCGCAACGTCATCCGATGCGACGGTCACCGGGTGGACGAAGAGTCGTGGTCGGCCGCGCTCGCCCGCCCAGACAAGCAGCTGCACGTGTACGAGTGTTTTTGGGACCTCGCGCACACGCCGTGCGGGATGTGGATCGAAGGGGACCAGTCGAGCGTCGCCGACCACCTCGCGCTCTTTCACGGCTTCCGGGGCGGCGAGGTGACCACGCGCTGTCTCTGGCGGGACTGCCCTCGACCGCAGATGAAGGGGACGAGCATCGCACGGCACGTGGTCACGCATGTCGGGTTCCGGGTCAAGTGCCATGCGTGCAAGCACGAGTTTGCGCGCGTGGACGCGTGTAATCGGGCGCACAGTCGGTCTGGGTGTCTAGGGGTGGGACAACCCATGTATGGGGACTTGCAACGCGTGCTGGACGCGCACAAGGTCGATCCGTTGCAGCGGCCGTCCAAGAAGCGGCGGACGGACGATTGACGACGAGAAAGGATGTGAGCCCTGTTGACTGACTTCGTTCTCTCTCCCCCCCCTGTTTGGGAGCAGGTTATCCCCCTGGCAACCCTATTTTTTTTTTTTCGCTTTTGACACCTTAGTTTAGTGTAAAATAAGTAAATAAATGTTATCACTCTTACATAATATAATGTATGGCGTTGTGCTGTTCGGTTAGTGTTGGACAGCAAGCGATGGGTCGCACCGAACAGATGAAGGGACCCGTGGGCCAAACGAGATCCTGGGTGGCGCACGGGTCCTCGACTCGGACGCCACCCGCTGAGCCAGTGACGTATGTCGTGTGCCGAGGCTCGGACGTCGCTGTCGCATCCGTCCTCGCCACGGGTGCGGTGCTTCGACGGGCGCGTCGCCCGCTCATGGACAGGCCTGCGGTCGCTCCCTGGGCGGTGACGTTGACAGTTGGGCGCGGGACCGGATGCGTCCTACGTCAGCCGATACCAGACGTCCTGCCCACGCGCCGGGCTGCGGTGACTGTCTTGTTCGTGCGCGGGTGCGCTGGACGGAAGCCAGACGGCGCCTCGTGCGGCCTCAACCGCGATCCGACCCGGAGCGGGGGGAAGGAAGCCGACGCCATCGAGACCCGGGACGGGCGCGCGTGGACGGGCGCCGTCACGTTGGGTGGCGTGCATGGGCCTCGCGCCGGACGCCCTCGGCGCGGCTGTCACCCGTACCGACGTCGCGCCCTTGAAACAGACAGACGACGGGACGCTAACATTTGCCAAGCACGCGCGTGAAGCAGACGCGGGATAGACCGCGATCACACCGAGGTCGATCCACACCGACGACCGATAGCGTACATACACGCGACCACCCACGTGCGGGTCGAGCGCGTCGATATCTGAATCATGTACAAGAAGGAAGAGGAGAGAGACCGAGGACGTCATGGGCCATCAGTCGTCGTCTTGGGTCCCACCATTCCACTTGGCCTGCGCGTACAGCCCCAACACCGCGTTCGCCAACGTCGGCGAGTACTCCGACACGTCCGCGTTGGTGTACGTGATCTCTGTCTGCACTTCGTTCAGGATGCTCAACACCCGGTTCTCGATAAAGTTGATAAAGACGAGGTCGATCGGCGTGTCGTCCGACACATCCGGCGGGTCCGAGCTGACATAGTCTGGGAGCGGGTAGTCGGGCGGCGGAACGTGCCGCGTGTCGTCGCCAGCGCCGCCAGCGTTGGAGCAGTTCTGTATCCAACAAGGGCTGTCAACAAGCAACGCAAACAAAGGGGAAAAAAAAAAGGCCTACGTCCTTGGTGACGTACCCGAGCGTCAGGTGGGTCGTGTCCATCGTCAGTGTCGTTTGGTGTCTGGCCGTTTCGCCCAACCAGGCGTGATATTGGCGCTGGACGAGTTTAGGCGCACGCGGCCTCTCGGGAGCTTGGTGTCATCGTTCAACGCAGGCAACACCTCCTGGGCGACGCTCGATTTGACGTTGGCGACATACAGGAACGAATACAGATACGGCGAAGCACAGAGCTCGTCGTTCTTCGTAAACGATCCCTTCAAGACGTCGTATCGCAGCAGATCAGCGTTTGCGATGATGATGTTGGGGACCTTGGCGCGGGGGTTGTTGAGGGTGAGGGCGAACGGTGCAGCTTCGTTGATGAACAATGACACCAAGTTTCCAGTAGACGGGTATGGGTCCCTATAGGACACGTTAGTATGGCCACCACACTTGGAATTCTCTGGTCAAGACGTGCCGGTTTGTGGTATAATCACGATCAGCAGTGCCATGCAGGTACGCCAGGTCATAAGCAAGCCTTTGGTAATGCTGCGACCATAGTCTGTGTCAAACGTTGCGTTCGACGTCGTGGTATGGTACTGCGTGGCGCTTTGCCCTGCGACGTTCAAGAATGTAACGTGGTAGCGTACCCGGTATGTAACTCTATTTTGGTCGAGCTACCTCCGTGTAAAAGATATGGGGTTCGCGTTCCCAGTGGCCACACTCAGATTTGCACCTATCATCGATCCTCAGGTGGCGTTCGCCATCATTTCAAACGCGGGCACTCACTCGCCCAGCCTGTCGGGTGGTAAATTCAAGTTAATCTCGGTCGAGCGTAAGCCAGCATACCAATCGTGTCCATGTAATGGCCGCTCTCCAGCGCTATCGATCGTTGGTCATATTGTTGACAATCGCGGATGTGCGAGTGTCCTGTACGCGTCCCCCGGTGAGACACGGGAAAGCCATCGTGTGCCAAATTAGCAGAGACGTACCTCCAAAAATCAAGATGGGCGCAAGGGGCTGTACAGCCCTGATGGCGTTGAAGACGTCGGGCCCTGCAATCGAACCTCCATCAGCGTCTATCAGAAACGCTTGGACATTGGCTGACAGCTATCATTAGATACCGGCATATGGCTGGCTCGTGTGTCAAAAGAAGCCCTGGACGAGAATTATAGAACGTACCCAACCAGAACGAACACGTCCGTTTCCCCTGCGATGACTTCTTGAACTTGGATGATGTCACGTTATGTAAAACACCGTCGAAAATACAGGACGGTGCACCCACCCAAGACTCCTCGATCATGCTGGCTACAGGTTGGGGAGTGATGTTCTCAACCTTGTGTGTGAAGTTGAAGAGAACCCCGAGGGAAGTAATAGTACGATTTCTGTATACCATGTGTGAGATACGTCATAGAATTAACAATACCATGATGGAGGAATGAGGGTATCCAAGCCATAGTAGGGCTGTGTCTGGGAAGGGAATCTGACGTACTTAACTTGGCATAACGGTCTGTCGTCCAATGTAGGCAAAACCGTTAGTTGGAGGTCGCAGAGGGCAAATCATCCCGAGGTGCAACATTACTCACCGCCGACTGGCACACTCACGGGTTTGTTATTCGAGTCGAAAATAGTGATGTTGACATTGGAAGACAAGTAGCGACCGTTCAACTTGAGGCCAAAATTCTCATACCTGCCGAGTTTAGTGTAGTAAATGAAGTTTATGGAGCGCATTTGCGGTATCCAAGTATTCGAAAGATCACCAGCGTCCATTCGATGTCACAAGGTGCCACCAACCACCCGTGATATGATATCGGTATTTGGGGACGCAAATAAAAACAAGGTTGGGTCCTAGTCAGTGTGGCATAGTTTGCATGTTCCAAAGGACATACACATCATAGGCGACGGCATAGGAATATGGCTCGTGGCTATTGGTAGGGGAACGCTGGTGAGCTTCGATCAAGGACTGTTGCTATAGACCTACTTTCCAATAGTCATCAAATCGTACGGAAGCTCCTTGAGGAACTCGTTCGACTGTTTCATGCGTATAGTTAGCATTGCCGCTTCGATTCAAAGGGCGAGCGCAGACTCTGTGACCGTCCACTTCACCAGGAGGGTAACCATCAGAAAGGCCAGCGCCTGCGACATATAGGTAATCAGAGGGCCAGTTTGAAAAATAAGGATGACTTGCCATCATGCAAGTCTCCAGAGTCGACGAGGAGAAGGTCGACATCCTTGTCCTGCGCACGCGTAAGAACAAGGGGGCTCTAAACGGTCGATAGAAGGCGACAGACCAGGGCGGTCTGCTTCATATGGGCGACAAAGCTTGCAAAGTCACCTAGATCACCACTGCGGAGGCGATTAGCTACACGCAACTGCCGTACGTAGGAATGCACTCACCTGTAGTTGGGCTCGGGCTAGCTCAGCTTCTGATGGCCGAGGAGCTATCCGTGAGTGTCTGTGGTATGAATCACATTGAAATCACCCCACACAAGGGAACGGTATGGTGGTGTAAGGGAGGGCTTGCAGGTACCCGCGCTGTGCATGGGCGCGGGCGTGGTGCTCGCCGTCGACCCTTGCAAGAAAAAAGACGTGAACTTGCAGACTGCCACTTTGCGAGCACGTGATTGGCCCTCTGTACTGTCACTAGGACCGTCCGCTCCTCCTGAGCTGGCAACAGCGTCGGGAGATCCACTGCTCGCCTGAGAGGCATCTCGAGGGTGCTTACAGTAGTGACTTTGCCTGTAAAATGGCTGAGGTGGAGAACCACTTAAACGTTTGTGTCACTGGCTGTGTGTGTCGCTCATATGCCATGGTGTCACAGTTTCAGTTTTTGTGGTGCAGCCTCCAGCAACGATCGCTCGCATGGCGCCGCGCCTCTTCACATCTCCACCGACTCCATATGGCTGTCCTGGCTGCACTCCCCTTCGAACTCAGCATAGGCGCGTTCTTCTTGGCACCTGGCTCGACCGTCCTCTACCTTAGCCAGTGCTTGTGTGGCTCCCTCACCCTCGCCCATCTCCGCTTCCTCGTCCACCCTTGTGCTCTCGGCTGCGTTCGGGCAGCTCTGGGGGTGTATCTGGATGACACGCGTCGTCATCTGGCACGCCCTCAGGGCCCTCTAGCGTGTGCGGGGTCCGCCACGCCAGTGCTCGTCTAGGTGATCTGCGACGCTTGGAGGTTGTCGTGCGCCCGCATTGTCACTTGTGCCATTGGTGTCGTCTAGGATATGGTCAATTTGCGCTCGTCGCCGCGTCATCTGGCGGGCCTTATCGTGTCACTGACTCCATTCCTCACACTACTAGTTCGCAATACACTTTTCTCGCAGACAATGGGCAACAGCTCCGAGGGATAAAACTATTACAGGTTCGTCCAACGTCGACGAACACTATTTGGAAAACATGCTGTTTCGCTTACAAACGACGTGCAAAGGTCAAGGTAAACACAATCTGGACTCACGCGAACATGGATGTCACTTATTCATCTACATGCATTGATGCCTCGTCGCCCTCTCCTTTCCATTGGGATCGGGCTTCGCTGAGATAATCCTATAAGGGTGTCAGAATAGTCTTCGGGAATCGACCAGCTGACGTGCCTTCCAAAGGCCCTCAGGGTCCACGGGATCCAATGCAGACCAACCAATCGCCAGGGGTGCTTGCTTTGGTGAGAATTTAATATTACCGACCCATTCCTGAGCAGCTTTTTTGATAGTGGGAGCATGGTCTCCGACAAATAGTACATTCCAAGAAGGGTCCCCTAACACCGCTGCCAGCATCTTGCGCAGCTTCTCCAGACCATCAGATGGCGACTTATGTGTGGGGCTCAGGGTCAACTGAATCGCATAGACCTCCGCTTCGAGTACGAGTGCACCGTCGATCCCAGGGAACAC
>JBBPLS010000645.1:0-12121 GCA_038089895.1 Boletellus ananas | reverse complement strand
GGGATGGTGTTGGATTGGCTTGCAAGATTGATGGTAGGATGAATGCTGATCTCTATGTCCAGATTTTGGAGGAGGAGCTCCAGAATATCCT
The DNA here is from genome assembly GCA_038089895.1 of Boletellus ananas. Classification (NCBI taxonomy): domain Eukaryota; kingdom Fungi; phylum Basidiomycota; class Agaricomycetes; order Boletales; family Boletaceae; genus Boletellus; species Boletellus ananas. The sequence continues at coordinate 12,030 of JBBPLS010000645.1, read as the reverse complement.
GGAGTATTATGGCCAAACTCCAGAAGACATTATCTTTCAGCAAGACAATGACCCTAAGCACACCAGCAAGAAGGCCAGAAATTGGTTCCAAGATCATGGCTATGAGGTCATGAAATGGCCTGCTCAATCTCCAGACCTCAATCCCATAGAACATCTGTGGTTTATCCTCAAGAGAATGCTAGCAGAGTATCCTGAACCACCCAAGGGGATTATAGAACTCTGGAAGAGAGTGGAGAGGGAGTGGGAGAAGATTGAGGTGGGAAAGTGTAGGGAACTGATTGAGAGCATGCCCAGGAGGATCCAGGAGGTGACTAAGGCAAAGGGGGGATACACTTCCTATTGAAAGTATAATCATAGATACCAGCAACAAAACTGTTCCAATGAGTGCCTCATAATAATTGGTGTGTATCTCCACATATAGAAAGAATTACATAATACATGTACATATGCTTGGAATGCCCTTGATGAGGGCTTTCTATGTGGTCTATAGTTTGAGGGTCTAGCATTAATGGTTCCACCAGTATTCACCAATCATTTCAAATGTATATAACATTGGAACAGTTTTGTTGCTCACTGTATGATGTTACGCAAACGCGCAGAACCTAACTGTCGAGCGCACACTCAACAAGTGGTGCGAGACTTATCAATAGGAAGGGGATCTCACTATCCTTGCAAGGACTCGTGGACAGGTAGAAACTACGCATGTATTGCGCAGAACTAACTGGGGAAACTACAAGTACAGGGCGCATATAAATACCTAGGCATAGCTGTACACGCTCTAGGGTAGACATGAGATACCTAGTGTGAATGGGGAAGGGACACGCAACCGCAGACGAATGCGATCGGAGGAGTAAGCGTCCGTGAGATAGGGGAGGTGTAATCGTGGCCAAATACGGAAGGTGTAAGTCGTGTCGCGCCCGAAGAGGAATGTGGGAAAGTACAGTGGCATAACTGCGATCATCGGTAACATGGAAACCGAAGGAAACCTATCCGGCTGCGGAATGGAATAGAAGGCCGGGTATAGGCGAGTCATCAAGCCAGAGGCTGTCCAACTCTGTGATCAAAGAATAAGTTGAAGTAAAAGGAAAATCAATCGGAGAAAGATTAGGAGATTCGATGCACTCATCTATGATTGTAACATATGACTGCCGGGGTGCCCCACAGCACGGGGTTGAAACATTGATGGTCGGGACCGCTGCGGAACAATGCCCACGAGACTTGCCCCTTCCAAGAGGTCATGCATTTGGTGGGAAACGGGAAATGCATGACTGTAGTCAAGCCGCAGTTGAGCAAGGGAGACAAGAGGTGATCTCGTGATCAAGGTCGCAATTGCGCGGAGAAGGGAGAGGAGGTGGATAACACAGTGCGGATGGTGGCCGGGCGAATTATCCAGACGGAGAAATGGCAGGCCCCATCGCATCTAGGTTATCTTTTCCCGCAGGTTTATCACAAGCAAGTAGGGGGCGTACTTGGTCGATGCATGAGGATACTTGGTGAGGTTGCGCTAAAGACACGGAAAGCGAAATGCACATTGTCCGTGAACCAGGAGGCTAGCGTCTTCATGTCCTGGACCCCGGTGAGATCAGCGAATACTGAACTGGTTAGAGAACAGACGCTACTGGTACAACAAGACTCGAGCAATGCACAGGCTACTAGTGAGGACAGTGCTAACAAGTTGAAACAAGTTCTCAGCCGGGTATGAGACGAGCCACAGTGGTAGGACTTAGTGGCGTGGCCTTTCCCTTCGCACCTAGTACTTCCACTTGTCCACAGTGGTGGTTCCCATACGCTCCTTTTTGCACCTGCCCACCACTGACCAACCCCCTCACAGGCCGCGAACGACTCACATTTGATCGACGCCGCCCCACAATGCGCTCATCCTGACAGGTTCAGGTCCAGTTTCAGTCTGGGAAGGCCCAACAGCCCTCCGCCTTGCAACCACCAATCTCTAGAGCTTATCGCATCCCTCACCCCACAACTTGCCATTCTCCTCCCTTCAAGCCACGCAGCCGCAACGCATAGACGCTTGTATTTGCTACGGTACTTGATGCAGAACACGATAGGTCTATTCCTCGCGTGCGTCGATAGGGCATGACGCTTTACCTTTGCGACAGCCAACCACGGAAGCAACTCGGTGACAGGACGCACCCGAACAGGATGCTACAGCGTTGTCAGTAGGGACCCTCGGCAGATATAAATCAACTCACACCTAATCGGTCGGGCGAACGCGTGCGACAACCATCTTCGCCTTCATTTTGGATCCCAGGTCAGAATGCTTTACCGTGCATTATCTATATCTCACATCCAAGCGACTGCTCTGACCCCACCGACGGCGGCGTTTTCCTCGGCATCCGCGACGGACGGGCCGTGCATGTTACGTTCAATGTTTTGGCTTCTCCGAAGCGCTCCAGGAACTGTCATTAGTCATTATAACGCGCAAAGAATGGATGGTCCAGGGGTCCTGGACCTTGTGCCTTTATCACACTTTAAACGTCTCCGGACAACCACAGCGGATTGGGCAAAGTGTCTCCACAAAGATATATCGACGCCATGCTAACTCCGTACCCTGCATCACTCGAGAACACCCATCCCGCCGATGCGATGTAGTTTGGAAAGTTCTCATGGCGAGGACTTCAATGGGTCAGCAGACGCCATCGCAATACTTTGGCATACAGGCTACCTGGCAATGGTGAGGGCCCTACACTGCAGGTTTCAAGGTGACCGTTCCTGAAGGAAGATGATGAATCTGGCGTTGAGGACAATTTCATGTTTCAATCCACTAGCACAGACAAGCATTTAACCTGCAACACGGGTAGTTAGATGGATAAATAAATAAGTGTGTTATATAGTTCAAAGAAATTAATCCTACATTTCTCGCGTCGCTCATCCCTTCACATCAGTTCCGCTCCCCGGCAATGGTTCTCCATTGGAGCCGGCCGTACACTATCCCTGTCCGCTAATTGAATCCCCTCCGGGTCCTCTGCGTTTCCTTCCGACATCGGGTCCTGCCCTCGTGCAACAGAGCCCGCAAACGCGATCGCAGATAACGTCGCATTGTGACTGGCCAGATGAAGTGAACTAACTATTCCGAACCCGCTGTCAATCCCGCACAACCTGCCGCTGGGGCCACGTTCATACAGCTCGCGCACGCTGATGATGAACCGTGGCATGATGACGTACAAGAGTGTGGATGGAACTGAACTCAGGAGGGGGATGACAAAACTGGTCGAGGTCGTCTCGCCCTGAACGATATCAGAGATATTGTAACACACGTTCCTGGAAGAAGAAAATCAGACAATGAAATGTGTCTGTAAGACGACGTACGCGAAGAAGTAAAGGACTCCGTCCTTGATGAAGAGCTTGACATATTTATTAGGTTCCCATAGCTTCGTTGCCTGATACATCGTGATCGACTCCTTCAAGGCCTGAACGAGAGCAAGGATAAAAAGTAGAGTGGCAAGAATGAACCGCACAGCGGTTGTGAGCAACGAATAGATGGTCCATGGGAGGTTCAGCACAGAATCACAATACACGACATCTTGAATCTGGACCACGGTAACTAGAAATTGGGAAGTGAAATGGTGGTTCACTACACTGACGCTAGTGCCATCTCATCCTGAGACGCACCTGATAAATGGTTTTTGGGATTGTAGTACACAGCTACAATTGCGAATGAAATTATAGTTTGCGCTGCAAGGATGAACAGGAGGATGGAAAGGATCATCCTAGATCGATTCCACATTGCATAAACACGTAGGATCATCATTACTACGATCAACGTTCACTCGGTGCAGAGGATGTGATCCAGGTATAGCAACTCACGATCGGCTGCCGCGAGGAATACTGGAAATACCCATGTGCCGGCCACGAAAAGTGTGGTACCTTTGATATTTTATGCATTATCAGTATGATAGGGCGATGTGGTGGTGTGCGTACACCTGCTTAATTGTCAACACTACTGCTCGTCTGATTGCGACATTCAATGGATACATACATCTGTTCAGAGCGCATCCATCAGCCTTGTTGGCAGGGCGGATGTAACGCAGAGCAACCTACTTTGACAGGCCCGGGTAGGAATGAAGAACCAACTGTGCACATGGATGCCTGATCAGTCTAATCGACCTCATTATCTGTAGCATTAATCTTACGGAGTGGATTGGAACTTCAGTGTAGGATTGGGGTGAACATACAATACAATAAATATTCACCGTGGACCTACATGATCCAGTAAAGGCCAGCGTAGCGAACCTATGAGAACCACTGGTTGAACTGAAACGGGTGGTTGGTGGGCCGAAGTACGCACAATTATGAATATTATTGACCCCAAAGACCAGTTGTGACGCTGCAATATGTAACTGGTATGACACCAGCTCGATGGTCGCAACCAATGACATCCATACCCAGATATAGTCTACCTTCGGGCTAGATTAGACGGCGAACATTGTGCACGAAAGAGACTGAAACACCTCTCTTGAAAGGTCAAGACTGTAGCATTATGTTGTTCCAAGCAGAAAAAAGGGGAGGAAGAGGTGACATACCATAGTCGTATCCCACCACACTGGCCGTCATGACTGCAGTGGTGAAGAAAGTGAGTGGTTTCGAGCGTAATGAGGAGTGAGCATACGGGTCAGGTAGTTGCTGAACTGGAGCAGCTCCAGAGTGGACTGCACGTCTGAGGACATGAAGGATGCAGGACGTGGCCAATTAGCAATTGCGAAGGAATGAGAGAGCAAGCACCGGGTGTGTGGAGTCGTTAAAAGAATATAGCGCACAAGGCAGTGCTCTTATCTTCCGTCTAGGCCATTACCAGATCGTTGTTAGTTCCCAGGGCTAAATGAGCGGATCATCTTGTGTGGCAGAGCCATGATAACTTACCAGACCAGAGTGTCAGAATCACATGGATAGCCGCCATTCACGGCAGATCAGTATCATTGTTCTACACGGCGCAAGTGCTCACCATTCCCGGCACTCAAGTCTTCCCTCTGAAGATGCTGACCCTGATCGCCTGTAGAATGTCGGCGCAGGGCACGACTTGCCCACGTATGTTCGACATAACCAAATTATGCAGCAGAGAATGAGTTTACTTCATAGAAAACAATATCGCTGTTTGCACAGCACGGTATTTGTGGAGGAAAGTTGGATGATGGCATGCTCTGTTCCCACGATCCCACGTATCAGACATACCAAAACGACATGTTTATTAATAGTCGAGTCCTGGTCACTGATGCAGATGTTGGATCATCGATCATGGCTGGTAACCAAGCTTGTATACCATGGTAGTCAGGTCAAATATTACCAATCAATGCTCACGGTCCACGTATAGGCCCTTCATTCCTAGGTTCTGTACGGGAGAATAAATGTCGGTGGTACCGAAGGCACTAGCATGATAAAGCCCACCAATGACAGAAAAGCTATAAAGACGGGGAGCACCCCCACTTCCGGTGGGACTCGACTGGCTGAGCCACGGCATTCAATTGGGCATGCAAAAGCGGGCCAGCCTGCTGAAACCTAATTTTGTGAGATCAAAAGGTAGGCCACACCTCACGAAAAAGCGATCATGGGGGTGGGTACTTTGATAATGGTATTGCCTCCCACTGCTGCATAGCTACGGCCATAGGAGTCAATATCAAGAACACCACTGCCTCCAGAGATGACTTAGGTAAAAGCGACCAGCAGGATTGAGCGCGCATGGACTGAAGAAGAGAAATAAACTCACGAATTGTCACTAGAAAGGTCAAGCGTGGGCGGATAGCGTAACGTGCGAGATGGAAGTCTCTGATTCATACGGGAGGTTTAGCGAAGGGCGCAACGTATGGATAGAGAATCCGGCCCACAAGACTGTCTAGGCGAAAGAGAGCCGTCTGTCAACCGAGTTCCATTTCACGCAGTCGTTCTGTGGGATGCCTTTTGGGGTGACAAGGTGTAAGATGGCTAGCATCAGGGGTGACTCGTCCTGAACGTTCAGCGCGTGATCGTCAGTAGAACGTTGGCACTTGACGGTACCTGGGCGAATATGAAGGTAATTTCACGCACATAGTGGAGATACCGGACGGTGAACACGAGGAGAATGATGCGATGCGATGCGACCGAAACACCAGAAGTTGAGCGATCTTTGTTTGTAAAAATGCGAGGACCGACAAAGTCGGAGCCCGAAAAACGTTGATCGACAGATTCAGCATGGCTGTCTGAGCCACGTTTCGTGTCGTGGAGCGCAGCGGGCGAATGCATGCAGACTGTCATCCGTTCAATTTTTCGCATCTCCCTTACCCCATCATCCCTCTTGTGCACTAATTGGTCGTTGAATCGGACACGTTTATGCCCTAGTACCACAACCAAAGCAAGGATAAGTCATTCCATCCGCACCCAGTCCGCCATTTACTGTGCATGGACTATTCTTAATGAGTACGGTCTGACGGAGGGACACATTGGAGACTCGTGGCCATCGTTCAGTATCCGGTGCTCGGTGACGGCTTTGCTCTGCGACGAACGTCCTGACATGCACCTTCCCAGATCACTTCCTGCCTCTGTCGCTCATCGAATCCTTCTTGGAAGTTGCATATGCCGGTAACAGCCGTCGGGGTGTTGTGTCTTTGTCGGCGTTTCACGTCTAGGCTCCACATGTGACGATCGCGAGTTTTCCCCATGAGCGGCAATCGTGCGAACAGAAATGCTGCCTTGGCTCGCCGGTCCACATTGGCAGTGGATGAGCTTTCGTAGATGACCATTACCATGCGCAACAGGTGCCAAGCCCATTTGCGATATCATCCGGACGCTCAGTCGCGTATTTCCAAACATCGTACCAAGGATGACTTGGATCTAAATTTTACTGTGGGCGTGCCGCGTTTGCCAACTGTTTATCATGACTCGAAGACATGAAAGCAGGTGGCGCACGGAGGACGGGTGCATCGGTCTGAACATACAAACCATATTTCCCCCCGAGAGTAAACAGATAAAAACCTCCGTCTTGACGGCCCGAGACGAACGTCCGCATAGCGAAAGGAATGGTGTGATAGCTTCCAATCGTTGCCTTTTGTTGGTCACCTAGGGTAGGCAGTGGCGTCCGCTGGATACTAGTATGAAGAGTCGTCTCTACTGTCGGACTTCCTTCTGGCGAGATAAGCATGACCGGAGTCGGGAACACATGCTATCGTTTCTCGTTTCCTGCCATCCTGCCTCGGTCTTGGAACCCAGAGGGTATGGAGATGGGAATCACCGGCTGACCTCGCGACAGGTATGCTGCTATTCCCGTTCTCGTCAGGCGTTTCTGAGCGCTCTGTCTGACCGCCTCAAGCGCCAGCAGTGTTCCTGGCATTGTTCCGGATGAGTGCTTTCGCACACGGCCCTGAGATGGCGGGACTGAAGCACCACAGGGATTAGCTCGTTCTAGTGGGGAGAACAAGACGGGGGAAAACCGAATGCAAGGTTGGCGTCGATAATGACACCAGGACATCCAGCCTCCTGACCGATTGCCCACTTTCATGAGACCGGGATGTCAGTCTTGTGATCTTGCCAGCATGACTCAAAGATGGAGAAGCATTCGGGTATGGTGAATAAGGCTGAGGAACCAAAGTCCTGGGGATACGGGGCGAGCGTCTACAGCAATATAGTTTAAGCTTGGACGCCACCCGCGGCTCATCTGGCATGTTCTGCGCCAACATCCTGTGTCACCAGTCAAATAAAGTACGTAATTAGATTGGTTGAGCTCCCGGATGACATTGGAGGGGGGCAGTTCATGGTGATGGCAGAACAGGTGCATGATAAGAGGGGATGTGTCAGGAAATCACCCAGTCACTCAAAGTGAGATCATAGGATGAAGGAATGATTATTCCACACATAGGGAATTACATGACTGAGGCCCTACCTATATACTACTTTCTTATGTATCTATGATGTCATATTACTAGGCCTACATCATAGGTCTAGACGTCTGACTAATCAAGATAGCAAAAATAGGAAGATAAGAGATAAGGTGATAAGGGATAAGGAAAGAAGAGTTCTAACATTACCCCCTTTTCAATCCTGAAACTCTGGAGAAGATTAAGTGAGAATGGGAGGGAATTCAAACATGGAATTAGGATATTTATTATATTGTCTGCAGAATTGAAGAAAGTCGGGAGAAAGGAATAAAGAGGATAGTGTCGGGAGAGGAATCTTTTTACAAATTAGACAAGAACAAACAGTGTCGAATGCACTTCATTGAATAGTGATGGTGAGGTGGGGAGCTTGGGGATTATTTTTGTGGAATATTTTGATGGCCTCTTGAGCATGGGCAAGTTCCCTTACTAGAATCCACTCATTCTCCTCTCAAGGAAAACCTTTCCATTTGATCAAGTATTGAATGGAATTTCCCGAGTGGCGACTATCAATTATTGCCTCGATTTCATGTTCTTCAACATTGTCCATGATATCCAGAGCCAGAGAAAGGGGCTTCTTTTGTGATGGAAATTCCCCAGGATAATAGGGATGAAGTAGATATTCGTGAAACATGCGGTGCACGTTGCACCAGTTTTTGTCTAATTGTAGGCAGTAGAATGCCAGCCCTTCCTTTTTGACGACCTTGAAAGGTCCATACCATTTGTCATCCAGTTTCTTGGAGGGTCATTCCATCCTGATATTGGTTGATTCTATTAAGACAAGATCTCCCAGTTTATATCCCACTGGTGGTCTGACTTTTCAGTCATGAAACTGTTTCATGTCGCATGCTGTCATTTTTAAGGCAGATTTGGTGAGTTGTCATGTGGTTTTCATTTCTTTGACAAACTCGCTGGCTGCCGGATTCCTTTCCCTGGTTCTTTGTGTGAAACTGGCCTGAGGTTGTTGTCTGTGATTGAGCATGAACGGAGAATACCCAGTGGCAGAGGTAGTGGTTTGATTATGAGCAAACTCTGTGATGGAGAGTCATTCAGCCCAGTCAGACTGTCTATGATTGATGTATAATCGAAGGTATTGTTCCACCCAGGTATTCTTTCTTTCAGTTTGACTGTCAGTCTCTAGGTAATATGCCATAGAGGGATTTCCTTTGATTTGTAATTGAGCATATAGTTCTTTCATAAATGCTGACACAAATTGGGAGCCTCGATCTGAAATCACCTTCTTTGGGATTCTGTGTAGTTTAAATATTTCATCATGGAATACTCCTGCTACTCCCTGCAATGTGATGTCCATAGAAATGGAGAATAATTGGATCATTTTCTAAAAATGATCGACCACAACCATTATCCCATTTTTTCTGTTCGATTCCAGTAAAGGTCTGATGAGATCTATAGATATGATCTTCCATGGGGCTTCTGGAATGGCATTTGGATGTAGAGGCATTCTTTTTCCTCTGGTATCTGTCTTTACCTGTTGGCATTTGTCACACCCTCAAATGTACCTTTTTATGTCCCTTTTGAGAGTTGGCCAATAGTAATTGTTTTTAATTAAATCATGGGTTCGTCAAACCCCTGGGTGGCCAGCGAGAGGGTGATCATGATTTTCTTTCATGATTCATTCTCTAAGGGATTGTTCCTTTGGTACGTAAAGGAGTGTCTTCCAACATACTAATCCATCTTGTTCTTCCCATGGTGAGTTTTTTCTTTTAAGACCTTCTTGGACAAACAATTCTTTTTTGTTTTTGTTTTCTTTTATGAGGTTTTCAATTGTTTTTGTTGTTATGGCATTGTTTTGTATTTTCATTTCTTTGTTTTGTAGAATAGTAACCTGCATGTTATTGGTTACCCCCTTTTCAAAGTCTGGTCTCCGGGACAGACCATCTACTGGGTTGGTGCAGCCAGGACGATGTTTGATGGCATAAGGATATTCCTGGAGTAATTGATGCCATCAGGCCTGTCAGTGAGAAAGATCTTGGGGTTTGGTGAAGTATGCAAGGTTTTTGTGGTAGGTTAGGATGGTAAAGGGGTGTTTGGTGTCCAGTAAGTAGTGACGCCATTCCTTGAGGGCAAAGATGATCACAGCAAGCTCTAAATCGGTGATGGGATAATTACGTTCTGCATCACTAAGAGAGCATGAAATGAAGGCAATGGGATGCCAGCAATCATCTTGTTTTTGGGTGAGGATGGCACCTAAACCAATCCCTGAACCACCTGTTTCAATGTGCAGGGGCCCGTCTTCTGTAGGCATGTACAGCACAGAGATGGAAGTGATTGCCTTTTTGAGTGCCTCAAATGACTGTTGACATTCAGAGGACCACTCAAATTCTTTTTTTATGGATGTGAGTGTATCAAAGGGGCATGCCACTTGAGCGAAGTTTTGGATGAATCAGCAATAAAAATTGAGAAAGCCAAGGAAACCTGTTATGCAGGGCATACCTCGAGTGGTCAAGACTGGGTTCTGATGAGCAGGACACTCACGAAGAGGTACGACTCAGCCCAAGGGACGAAGAACTATATGTTCGTTGGAATGGACTAAGACTAAGGGCCCGAAGGCGACGAAGGACGGTGATGCCTGAGGAGGCCTGAGGGACTAGGGAGGACTCAAGAGTACGTGTATATTGTGCAGATTGAGAATGGGGATACAAAGCAGTAAGGTAGGGGTTTATATATAAGAAGAAATGGTGCACAGACCAGGCCGAGTGAAAGGGACGGGTAAGCGTAGAACATCGTGGAATGCAATGGAAATTGGAGAGTAAGTAAGCAACGATGACAATCGTTGCTGCGGAAGACTAAACAAAAATGACAAAGAAAAGAAGGAAAGCTAAAGTGGTAAAATGCTCACACGGGAGCCACTCGCAATGATAACAAAGTGAAGATAATCGTAGAGGTAAACCCCGAAGATAGGGGAACGTTGGGGACGAAGTAAAGAGATGAAGAAGATACCACGGTAGACAAGGGAAATTGTAACATTACCCTCTTCGTATGCTCGAGCCCCAGGCTCAAAGATCTCAACATCCATCAACCAACGAAGGTGGTCCAGCGTTGAGCACAGTGGCTTGTTCCACAGTGAAATGTTCAAATGGACAGTCGTCGACGAGGTGACCAACCTGGTGGCAGCAAGCGCATGCTCTTCTGGGACAGAAGCGAGGTCCGTGGCCCCATCGTAGGCAGAATGAGCAGCAGGTAGTAAGACAACAGCGAGCAGGATGACCAGGTACAAGGACATGACAGGAAGGGCAATGGTATTCAGGGCAGTCATCTCAATAGTGGCCCAGCAAGTTACAGTGGAAACAGCGGATGGAGGCGGTGGCTGGGCGACGAATGAAGGGAGATTCAATGGTCTGAGTTGCCGAGGAGAGAACCTGTTGTCCATTGGGAAGCATGATGAACTGGAGATTGGCTCAGTTGCGGGCGAGGATGGTCTGGTCTATATGATAGTCATCAGATGGAGGGGTCGGGGACGGAGGAGATGGAGGAGTGATATCGGAGAGGTGAGTGAGGAGAGGGGGAGGAGAAGGTGGGGAAGGGACAAATAAGGGGGAAGGGGACTGAGGCATTGCGGCAAGAAGGGATTGGTAACGATCATGAGTGTCCATGGGCATGGAAAGGAAAATATTTCTGAAGATTGGGTAAACTAGGCGGGGTTCAAGTCGTTCAACGAAAACATGAAAACCGTGAAGGTGAAGAATGGTAAGAATACGTTCAGGGATACAATTGATCAAAAGATGAAGAGGGAGACCGAAGTTCGCAGGTAAGTCAGAAGGGGCGGATTGAAAATGGAAGCATTGGGAAGAGAGGCATCGAAAAAGAGGTGCATTAGTTCCTGGGAGATCTTGTCCTCTTGGAATAGAGGATCATTTTCGATGGCGTGGATGAGGGCAGGAGTGGTGAGGATACCGGCGTAGAGCATGGAAATAGAGGAAGCAGGAAGAAAGGTAGGTTGCACAGGGTGCGAGCGTAAAGGTGAGGAGATAGAAATAACAGAGTTGTCACGACCGTGACAAGTCCGACTAGTTCCGACCCGTCTGACCTGCTCCGACACTACTTAGTCCGACCCTACTTAGATTTCTCCGATCCTGTTCGAACGTTCTCCCCCCTTCCGTTCCCTGTACTCCGGGTCCTACTCCGATCCGTGCCTTGTCCCTGATCGGCGTCGACC
>JBBPLS010000644.1:0-12150 GCA_038089895.1 Boletellus ananas | reverse complement strand
TCTGGTGAAGAAGATAATATTCTGAACCTAAGGAAATATTCATACATGCTGGCCCTTATATACTACTATGCCTATCTATGACATCACTATGACATCATGTGAAAGATGATAGTGGCTGATGAACATGGGGACCAGACTGGCCTAGACTATACTATCACAGTGAAATGATACGGAGATGAAAGGAAATGGAAAAAGTCTATCATTACCCCCTTTTCAAGGCTGATTGTCCTCAAGCAGCGGGAATGTCAAACATAGAATCAGGGTATTTCTGGAAGTGTTTGCAGTAGTGAAGAAAGTTGGGAGTAGAGAAGATTTTCACAGGAGTGGGGTAATATGGCGGAGGGATGCAAGTAGGACAAGTGCAAGGAGAGTCTGGAATGTTGGCATTATACCGGAGTCTAAGTGTTTTTGAAGACTGAGCAGCTGTGGGGTGTTTCCGATGGAAATCTTTTATGGATTGAGCTGCTCATGGCAATTGATCTTCACGAATCCATTCATTTTCCTCTGAAGAGAAGCCTTTCCATGCAACCAAATATTTGAGTTTTCCTCGACGAGTCCTGGAATCAAGAATCTCTTTTATTTCTTGTTCCTCTTGTCCTTGTATTAGATCTGGTGGTGGAGGAGGAGCTTTTTGTTGGGAAGGGAAAACGCCCTTTTTATATGGATGTAAAAGGCATTCATTGAATACCGGATGTATTCCTCGCCATGTTGGATCCAATTTTAATTTGTAAGCTCCCTCGCCTACTTTTTTCTCTACTTTGAAGGGTCCATATCGTTTATCTCCTAGCTTCTTGGAGGGTCGCTCTGAACGGATATTGGTTCCTTTGAGGAGGACTAAATCTCCTAGTTTGTATTCCGTAGGAGGACAAACTGTTTGGTCATGGAACCTCTTCATATCTTCTGCCGCGTGTTCAAGAGCTTCTTTCGCTCTCTTCATAGTACCCTTCATCATGTCAACAAAGTCTTTTGCTGACACATTCCTCACTTCTTTTCGGTAATCCCCCCGAATCAAGGGTTGTTGTCCATAATTAAGTATGAAAGGAGAATACGTAGTGGAACTATTTATGTTTTGGTTATGTGAAAATTCAGTGAGTGGCAACCATTCTATCCAATCATTTTGGAGATGGTTAGTGTAAATACGAAGATATTGTTCTACTAAAGCGTTCATCCTTTCCGACTGTCCATCCATTTGAGGATGATAAGCCATGGAAGGATTTCCTTCTATTTGTAGTAATTTATAAAGGTCGGTCATGAAAGAAGAAACGAACTGTGGTCCCTGATCGGAGATGATTTTCCGAGGGGTTCCATGGAGCTTAAATACGTGGTTGCGGAATATTTTTGCTACCCCTAGGGAAGTGATGTCATTGGATACAGGAAATAAATGAATCATTTTGGAAAAGCGATCGACTACAGTTAAGATCGCGTCCTTTCCTTGTGATTCTGGAAGGGGACCAATGAGGTCTACCAAGATTATTTCCCAAGGGGCATCAGGGATGGCATTTGGATGGAGGGGGGTGGAATGAGCTTGGGTTTTGACTTTAGCCTTTTGGCACTGATCACATCCCTCAATATATTTTGTTAAGTCTTTTCTGAGGGTAGGCCAAAAGTATTTGGTCATAATCAAGTCGCGAGTTCATTTGAATCCTGGATGTCTAGCCAGGGGGTGATCGTGATGTTGAATAATTACTTTTTCCCGTAACGACTGGGAATTGGGGATATACATAAGATCATTGAAGAAAATAATATCGTCAACTCGTTTCCACTTGGTTTCGTTTTTTAATAAAGATTTTCGGACCAATGATTCGGTCAAGTGTTGGGTTTTGGCCACCATTGACTCAATTGTTTCTGGGTCGCTAAGGCACACAGCAGCCCCCGCGGTGTCCGAATTCAACTGTTTTATCAACTGTTTAGGTGAGTTGGTGGGGAAAAGACCGTTTGGAAGGAGCGTGATTTGTTTGTTATCAGACTCTACCCCCTTTTCAAAGTCTGGCCTCCGGGACAGAGGGTCGGCCAGGTTTGTTTTGCCAGAACGGTGAACAAAGGTAAAGTGATATTCCTGGAGAATTTGTTGCCAACGGGCCTGGCGGCGTGAGAGGTCTTGTGGACGTTTGAAGAATTCCAGATTCTTGTGGTCGGTAAGGATTTCGAAGGGATGGGCGGCGTCAAGAAGGTAATGTCGCCATTCTTTGAGAGCAAACATAATGGCAGCAAGTTCCAGATCAGTAGCGTGATAATTGTGCTCTGTGTCAAGGAGGGATTTTGAGATGTAAGTGATTGGATGCCAGATCCCGCTTTGTTTTTGAGATAGGACAGCCCCAAGGCCAACACCGGATCCATCTGTTTCAATGCAGAATGGATCAGAATCAGTGGGCATTGCCAGAGCGGGTGCAGTTGTAAGGACCTTTTTGAGATGATCAAAGGCCTCCTGACACTCAGTCGTCCAGGCAAATTCTCTCTTGATGGAGGTGAGGGCATTGAGAGGTTGTGCAATAGCTGCGAAATTCTGCACGAACCGCCGATAAAAGTTGAGAAATCCAAGGAATCCTCTAAGTTCTTTCTGGGTTTTAGGGGTTGGCCAATCCATGATCCCGGCTACTTTAGTAGGATCCATGCATACGGATTGATGCCCAACAAGAACTCCGAGATATTCTGTTTCGGTTTGCTCAAACTTGCATTTGGTATGTTTTAAATAGAGTTTGTTTTTTCGTAAAACGTCCAAAACTTCAAGTACTACTTGTCGATGCTCTTCTAAGGTAGCGGTGAAGATCATGATATCATCCATATAAATAACTACTTTTCCTCTGTTAATAAGATCGCGGAACAAATGATTCATCATAGTTTGGAAAGTAGCAGGAGAATTGCAAAGTCTGAAGAACATAACGAGTGGTTCGAATAGACCACGGTTAGTGCGAAATGCTGCTTTCCATTCATCACCCTCTTTCATTCGAATGTTATTGTAACCCCAATGTATGTCTAGTTTAGTAAAGTATTTAGCCC
Source organism: Boletellus ananas (assembly GCA_038089895.1). NCBI lineage: Eukaryota > Fungi > Basidiomycota > Agaricomycetes > Boletales > Boletaceae > Boletellus > Boletellus ananas. The sequence continues at coordinate 9,153 of JBBPLS010000644.1, read as the reverse complement.
CTTTTAATTTATCAATGAGCTCCGAAATGAGTGGTAACGGATATCGGTTTTTTACAGTAATATTATTTAATTTCCTATAGTCCTGTACTGGTCGTAATTTTCCATCTTTTTTCTTGACAAAGAAGAAAGCAGAAGTGAACGGGGACTTGGATGGACGAATACGACCTGATTTTAAATTTTCTTCTAAAAATGCATCCAATTCTTTTTGCTCGTCAAGCGTTAAGTTGTACGTTTTGCAGTCGATCACATGATCTCCGGATAAGAGCTCGATCACGTGATCCCAAGGTCATCTAGGTGGTAATTCATTGAAACTTTCTTTTTCAAACACGTCCTTATACTCATGAGCATACTCCGGGACTACATCCTCGAAGGTGAGTGTTTGTTTGCTTTTGTTCGCTTCGGCTGCTAAGTCCGTTGACAAGGTTCGGATCCAGCTCCTGACATCCAACTGATAGAGTCAGTCGTCGTCCTCATCGTCGCCTTCACTTGTTTGGTGCTTATATTCGCTTTGTACGGATGGGTCCTTGTGTCCAGACGTACAAGCAGGGAAGGTAAGTGTTTGATTCTTCCAGTCGATATCCGGATTATGGATTTTCAGCCAATCGAATCCGAGGAACACGCCATGCGTGTGCAAGGTGGTAATGGCGAGGCTTAGTTTTTCTTTGTGTTCGCCAATATGTATTTCTGCAATGGTGAAAGAATCGATTTTGCCACTTGAATTCGCTGTTCTGTCTGCATTATAGACCAGAATTGGAATTGGTAATTTATGAACTGGCAAATTGTTTTTTTCAACAACCTCTTTGTCGATTGCTGAACCACTGCATCCAGAGTCTATCAACGCTACAATAGATACATCTTCTCCATTATCTTTTACGATTCTTATATTGGTCTCCAACGAATCCTTTGCCCTTTTCCTTTTTACAAACTTAGGTTTTTGTTGGAGCTCCCTAATGGAGAAGTGTGCTTCCACTGGCGTTAATTCCTTTATTTGTTGGACCAATTGAGGGCCTACCTCCCCAAGTCGTGATTCATGTACGAAAGAGCAGAGATGCCCTTCCGTCTGGTCAACCGGGGCCGAATCGGCTATTTTCTTGATCCATTCTACAGACCACAGGTCAACAGTGTTGTACCAAGCACGGGTAGGTTTACTAATTGGTGTGGGCACTTGGGTGGTTGGCCATTGAAGAATTGTGATGGCCGGGGTCTGTTTCTTTTCTTTTTGGAGGGGGTGGCGCTCAGCAGCACGCTCTTCGTCCTCCTTTTGTTGTTTGTGCATGTTTGCGAGTTCTCGCATATCATACACTTTACCGATAGGGTACTGGTCAGGCCCATCCCGACTTTCCCACACTACCGATTGGATTTGAACTTCACCGACGTTCTCATATCCATCGGCTACTAATTCCCTTATTCTTTCTGACTCCTCATCATCGGAGTCTTCAGCCTCGCCTTCGGTTGTTTCAAGAACTTTATATTTATTTACCGAAGACTGACTACGGACAGAGTTCGACCTAACTACTGTCCGAGGGGAAAATCCCTTTCCACTTGTTTCATTTTTGATGCCAACTCCTCCGCGTCCTTATATTCAATTGTTTGACCCCTAAACGAGATCTTCCTTATGCGCCATTCGTGCTGCTTGGAGTGTTCTTGGCAAGGCCATGGCTTGCCGCATTTGAAGCACTTGCCCTTGGCGCATGCTCTTCCAATGTCCATTGGCGCTCCTTGTCCACCAAAGACACCGGGCTGGTTGGGATGAGGTGCAGTGGGAGTAGCTGCTGGAGAGGGAGAGGAAGTCTGCTTAGGTGCAGACTGTGGAGTCGGGGAAGAATATTTTGCCCAGCCTTTTGCTGTATAGCCGGGTCTTGGACCACCACGCTCATACTCGTAGTACTCCTTTAACATGTAGTCTGCATCTACGAAGGCCTGTCACCAGACCTCGAAATCTTCTGATCATACTGTTTCTTTCTCCTTCAGTACGTGTTTGACAATATCGGACCAAAGTCTGTCCTTGGAGATCTGTATTAGAGTTCGTCTGTTGTAAATCGTATTGTAGTCCGCCTCTAGGGCGTACTGATTCATGCGGACAAAGAACCCTTCCACAGATTCTTCTTTCTTTCGCTTCATCGTCAGAAGCTTCTTTTCAGCCTCTTGTTTCAACCCGATTGGCTGGAATGTTTCCTTAAGCAGCTCTTCCAGCTGCACAAATGACTGCAAATGTAAATTTGTGCCGTATTTGGTGTTATAGAGGTCGGCGAATCGTGCCGCCTCGTCCTTGACCATATAGGACAGTACCAGATTTATTTTCTGGCCGTCCGATGGCCTTCTTGGGAAGCCATTAAGATATTGCTTCATGGTGCACCACCAATGAAGGAACTCTTCCTTTTTACCGGAGAAGTCCGAAGGCTTCCTCGCGTAGGACTTTCCGATGTCCCTTTCTTCGTAGTATTCTGTCTCAGCACAGGACATTTGCTGATAGGAGCGGGGGGTTGGAGAGCGGATATTGATGGGGGAAAGAGGGCGAGCCGGCAGAGCGAATGACTGTGGGGCCAGTGCCCATCTTGGAGAAGGGAGCTGTCCGATTTGAGGCATGCGGACGGTTGGACGAATTAAAAGCAAAGAGCCCTGTGGTGATGGTGGGAAAACACCTCTTTCTGGTTGAGGCATTGGGGGAGAGGGTGTTGTCATGTTAATATCTGGCATCGGCGGAGCAGGTCCTGCTGTCCAGGAATCCTGCTCGTAGGCCCGTTGCCAGGTCTGCATTTGGGCGACCCATTGTTGGAAGTCGTTGGGGAGGCCCGTGAGAAGAGAGGACATATCAAAAGACATATTTTATTTTCTTTTGATAGCGGAGTTTGTATCAGTAGTTGTCCGAGCGTCTTGGTCTGAGTAAAGTAGGGACGCTGGATGGTGGAGGAAGATGGCGAGCTGGATGGTGTATTTCGCCAGGGAAGTGGTTGTCTTCGCAGATGGTGCAGTATGGAACTACGTTGTTCCAAATGATGTGGTGGTTATTGGGGCGGTGGCGATCTTCGCACCAAATGCAATAGGGAAGACGAGCCATGATTGCACGCTGTCCGAGCACCAGGTAGTACCCTTGAATGGAGGCATTCACTGGCTCAAGACCAAATGCGAAGTGCTCGGGGATCGAAATCACCGCACAAGCACGATGAGGGAAGAGGAAGAGGACCCCACTAAGGTTTTGAATGGGAGAAGTCAGAGGTGGGAGGAATCCAGATACACCCTTACTACAGGGGACTTGATACGTCAAGTGTAACGGCGTGACAATAACTATGATCACGCGAACAGCCCTGGGATATTGTAACCCAAGTACGTAACAGCCTCTAGCGCTCTGTTAATACGCCCCGTAGTGCTCTTTCAGGAGAAGCAACGTTATCCTTATTTATTATGCTGGATGAGCGTATACACAGCACGATAGCTGCTTCAAACGTGGAACAGGTGTTTGTCCTAGGTGCGTCGTGTACACCAACAGATCCCTCAAACCTGAGGTCCGGTATAGGGGAAGGTGGGGGTGTGAGGAGAATTAACGAACAGCGGGCTCAGTGTCACGTTGAGCTCGAAGACGGCAAGATCAAAAGGCAGGAATGCTTGGCGCAAAGTGCAGGGAGCGTATAATGATGAGAGGATAGGTTCAGAATAATGTCAGACCAATCCACACAGGCAGTCGTGAAGAGCAACTGTGATCTGGTGAAGAAGATAATATTCTGAACCTAAGGAAATATTCATACATGCTGGCCCTTATATACTACTATGCCTATCTATGACATCACTATGACATCATGTGAAAGACGATAGTGACTGATGAACATGGGGACCAGACTGGCCTAGACTATACTATCACAGTGAAATGATATGGAGATGAAAGGAAATGGAAAAAGTCTATCATTACCCCCTTTTCAAGACTGATTGTCCTCAAGCAGCAGGAATGTCAAACATAGAATCAGGGTATTTCTGGAAGTGTTTGCAGTAATGAAGAAAATCGGGAGTAGAGAAAAGTTTGGCGGGAGTGGGGTAGTATGGCAGAGGGATGCAGGTAGGACAGGTACAGGGAGAGTCTGGAACATTGGCATTATATCGGAGTCTAAGTGTTTTTGAAGACCGAGCAGCTGTGGGGTGTTTCCGATGGAAATCTTTTATGGATTGAGCTGCTCATGGCAGTCGATCTTCATGAATCCACTCATTTTCTTCCGAAGGGAAGCCTTTCCATGCAACCAAGTATTCGAGTTTTCCTCAATAAGTCCTGGAATCAAGAATCTCTTTTATTTCTTGTTCCTCTTGTCCTTGTATTAGATCCGGTGGTGGAGGAGGAGCTTTTTGTTGGGAAGGGAAGATGCCTTTTTTGTATGGGTGTAAAAGGCATTCATTGAATACCGGATGTATTCCTTGCCATGTTGGATCCAATTTTAATTTGTAAGCTCCCTCGCCTACTTTCTTCTCTATTTTGAAGGGTCCATATCATTTATCTCCTAACTTCTTAGAGGGTTGCTCCGGACGGATGTTGGTTCCTTCAAGGAGGACTAAATCTCCTGGTTTGTATTCCGTAGGAGGACGAACTGTTCGATCATGGAATCTCTTCATATCTTCTGCCGCGTGTTCGAGAGCCTCTTTCGCTCTCTTCATAGTACCCTTCATCATGTCAACAAAGTCTTTTGCTGACGCATTCCTCACTTCTTTTCGGTAATCCCCCTGAATTAAGGGTTGTTGTCCATAATTAAGTACGAAAGGAGAATATGTAGTGGAACTATTTACGTTTTGGTTATGTGAGAATTCAGCGAGTGGCAACCATTCTACCCAATCATTTTGGAGATGGTTAGTGTAAATACGGAGGTACTGTTCTACTAAAGCGTTCATCCTTTCCGACTGACCATCCGTTTGAGGGTGATAAGCTGTGGAAGGATTTCCTTCTATTTGTAGTAATTTATAGAGATTGGTCATGAAAGAAGAAACGAATTGTGGTCCTCAATCGGAGATGATTTTCCGAGGAGTTCCATGAAGCTTAAATACATGATCACGGAATATTTTTGCTACTCCTAGGGAAGTGATGTCATTGGATACAGGGAATAAATGAATCATTTTGGAGAAGCAATCGACTACAGTTAAGATCGCATCTTTTCCTTGTGATTCCGGGAGAGGACCAATGAGATCTACCGAGATTATTTCCCAGGGAGCATCAGGAATGGCGTTTGGATGGAGGGGGGTGGAACGAGCTTGGGTTTTGACTTTGGCCTTTTGGCACTGATCATATCCCTCAATGTATTTTGTTAAGTCTTTTCTGAGGGTAGGCCAAAAGTACTTGGTCATAATCAAGTCGCGGGTTTGTTTGAATCCTGGATGTCCAGCCAGGGGATGATCGTGGTGTTGAATAATTACTTTTTCCCGTAACGACTGGGAATTGGGGATATACATGAGGTCATTGAAGAAAATAATATCATCAACTCGTTTCCATTTAGTTTTGTTTTTTAATAAGGACTTTTGGACCAACGATTCGGTCAAATGTTGGGTTTTGGCCACCATTGACTCAATTGTTTCCAGATCGCTAAGGCGCACAGCAGCCCCCACGGTATCCGAATTCAACTGTTTTATCACCTGTTTAGGCGAGTTGGTGGGAAAAAGATCGTTTGGAAGGAGTGTGATTTGTTTGTTATCAGACTCTACCCCCTTTTCAAAGTCTGGCCTCCGGGACAGAGGATCGGCAGGGTTAGTTTTGCCAGAACGGTGAACGAAGGTAAAGTGATATTCCTGAAGAATTTGTTGCCAACGGGCCTGGTGGCGTGAGAGGTCTTGTGGACGTTTGAAGAATTCCAGATTCTTGTGGTCGGTAAGGATTTCGAAAGGATGGGCGGCGTCAAGGAGGTAATGTCGCCATTCTTTGAGGGCGAACATGATGGCGGCGAGCTCAAGATCGGCAGCATGATAATTGCACTCAGCGTCAAGAAGAGATTTGGAGATGTAAGCGATTGGATGCCAGATCCCGCTTTGTTTTTGAGATAGGACAGCCCCAAGGCCTACGCCAGATCCATCTGTTTCGATGTGGAATGGATCGGAATCGGTGGGCATAGCCAGAGTGGGTGCAGTTGTAAGGACCTTTTTAAGATGATCAAAGGCCTTCTGACACTCGGTTGTCCAGATAAATTCTCTCTTGACGGAGGTGAGAGCATTAAGAGGTCGTGCAATGGCTGCAAAGTTCTGCACGAACCGTCGATAAAAGTTGAGGAATCCGAGAAATCCTCTAAGTTCTTTTTGGGTTTTAGGAATTGGCCAATCCATAATCCCGGCTATTTTAGTAGGATCCATGCGCACGGATTGGTGCCCAACAAGAACTCCGAGATATTCTGTTTCGGTTTGCTCAAACTCGCATTTGGTATGTTTTAAATAGAGTTTGTTCTTTCGTAAAATGTCCAAAACTTCAAGTACTACTTGTCGGTGTTCTTCTAAGGTAGCAGTGAAGATCATGATGTCATCCATATAAATAACTACTTTTCCTTGGTTAATAAGATCACGGAACAAATGATTCATCATAGTTTGGAAAGTGGCAGGGGAATTGCAAAGTCCGAAGAACATAATGAGTGGTTCGAATAGACCGCGGTTAGTGCGAAATGCCGCTTTCCATTCGTCACCCTCTTTCATTCGAATGTTATTGTATCCCCAACGTATGTCTAATTTAGTAAAGTATTTGGCCCCTTTTAATTTATCGATGAGCTCTGAAATGAGTGGTAACAGGTATCGATTTTTTACAGTAATATTATTTAACTTCCTATAGTCCTGTACTGGTCGTAGTTTTCTATCCTTTTTCTTGACAAAGAAGAAAGCGGAAGCGAACGGGGATTTGGACGGACGAATACAACCTGATTTTAAATTTTCTTCTAAAAATGCGTCCAATTCTTTTTGCTCGTCAAGCGTTAGATTGTACGTTTTACAGTCAATCACATGGTCTCCGGGTAAGAGTTCGATCACGTGATCCCAAGGTCGTCTGGGCAGTAATTTGTCGAAGCTTTCTTTTTCAAACACGTCCTTATACTCATGAGCGTACTCCGGGACTACATCCTCGAAAGTGAGTGTTTGTTTGATTTTATTCGCTTCGGCTGCTAAATCCGTCGACAAGGTTCGGATCCAGCTTCCGACATCCAGCCGGTAGAGTCGGTCGTCGTCCTCGTCGTCGCCTTCGCTAGTTTGGTGCTTATATTCGCTTTGTACGGATGGGTCCTTGTGTCCAGACGTACAAGCGGGGAAGGTAAGCGTTTGATTCTTCCAGTTGATATCCGGATTATGGATTTTCAACCAGTCAAATCCAAGGAACACGCCATGCGTGTGCAGGGTGGTAATGGTGAGACTTAATTTTTCTTTGTGTTCGCCAATATGTATTTCTGCAATGGTGAAGGAATCAATTTTGCTGCTCAAGTTTGCCATTCCGTCCGCATTATAGACTGGAATTGGAATTGGTAATTTGTGGACTGGCAAATTGTGTTATGATTCCTTTTGCTTCCTCTTCACACGCTTTACTTTTTCCTTAACACCTTCTCCTGGTCATATCGCGCATCACATGGACGCCATTTCTGTTGAGTCATCGTGTCTTACACACGAGACTTCCCTTCCATTCCATGACCTTCTTTCTTCCCATTGACTCATTTTATCCTTGTCATGCCTTGCTTTTCTTTCTCATTGACTCAGCTTGATTACCCACGCTTCGACACCCTTTTCCCATTGACTCATCTTCTATGACTCTTTATCTCTGATAACACCGTCGACACAGCTTGGTCTGTGCACATTCCAGCTATCTATATAAACCCGAGTACTTAGGCCTGTATTCCCTAAGCTAGTCTTACTCAATCTAGCCTCATTACCTCAGACTCCTCGATCCACCAAGCGAGCCTTGCTCCTTGGCTGGCCCCTCGAACCACCGAATCCGCCTAGTGACAGTTGTCCTAGTGCGGCCCTACCTCAACCCGCTAAGCGACTATCATCCTTGCGGTTTACCTCGTACCCACTGAACCCACTGACTAGACTTTGAGTCTACGTTTGACGCTACCCGCGCCGAACATAACAAATTGTTCTTTTCAACAACCTCCTTATCGATTGCTGAACCACTGCATCCGGAGTCTATTAATGCTACAATAGATACATCTTCTCCATTGTCTTTTACAATTTTTATATTGGTTTCCAGCGAATCCTTTGCCCTTTTCCTTTTTATGAACTTAGGCTTTTGCTGGAGCTCCCTAATGGAGAAGTGTGCTTCTACTGGCGTTAATTCCTTTATTTGTTGGACCAGTTGAGGGCCTACCTCCCCAAGTCGCGATTCATGTACGAAAGAGCGGAGATGCCCTTCTGTTCGGTCGACCGGGGCCGAATCGGCCATTTTCTTGATCCATTCTACAGACCACGGGTCAACGGTGTTGTACCAAGCGCGGGTAGGCTTACTAATTGATGTGGGCGCTTGGGTGGTTGGCCGTTGAAGAATTGTGACGGCCAGGGTCTGTTTCTTTTCTTTTTTGAGGGGGCGGCGCTCAGCAGCACGCTCTTCTTCCTCTTTTTGTTGTTTGTGCATGTTAGTGAGTTCTTGCATGTCATACACCTTTCCAATAGGGTACTGGTCAGGGCCGTCCTGACTTTCCCACACTACCGATTGGATTTATACTTCACCGACGTTCTCATATCCATCGGCTACTAATTTCCTTATTTGTTCTAACTCCTTGTCGTCGGAGTCTTCAGCCTCGCCTTCGGTTATTTCGAGAACTTTATATTTATTTACCGAAGACTGACTATGGACAGAGTTCGACCTAACTACTGCCCGAGGGGAAAATCCTTTTCCACCTGTTTCATTTTTGACGCCAACTCCTCTGCGTCCTTGTACTCAATTGTTTGACCTCTAAACGAGATCTTCCTTATGTGCCTTTCGCGCTGTTTGAAGTATTCTTGGCAAGGCCATGGCTTGCCGCATTTGAAGCACTTGCTCTTGGCGCGTGCTCTTCCAATGTCCATCGGCGCTCCTTGTCCGCCGAAGACACTGGGCTGGTTTGTCACGACCGTGACAAGTCCGACTAGTTCCGACCCGTCTGACCTGCTCCGACACTACTTAGTCCGACCCTACTTAGATTTCTCCGATCCTGTTCGAACGTTCTCCCCCCTTCCGTTCCCTGTACT
>JBBPLS010000643.1:0-12158 GCA_038089895.1 Boletellus ananas | reverse complement strand
GGCAGTGATAAAGGCAAAGGGAGGACATACAAAGTACTAAAATTATAGAGTAGAGATGTTGCTCAAATAAGTGTCCCAATGACATGTGATTTTGAAATGGTTATATCTCAATCACATGGCAACCAAATCACATGACTAAGGGCTCATCTTCAGGGCAGGGGTCAGGGCTATTTATGATCCTGCAAGGGATAGAGCTGATACATTTTAGTTCTTTTGCAAATGTTAAGTCTTTCCAAAATTCTCCAATATTGGGACACTTATTTGAGCCACTGTAGCATTACAAAGGGGGTAATTTTCCTCCCCTGTCATTCTTCCATCAATACAGCAGGGGTGGCAGCACTCTTTTTCAAACACATGTTCCCCCACTTTGGCCCACACAACAAATGTATCTCAGATTGAGGACCTCAATTTGCTTCAGCCTTTGCTAGGGAGCTATCCTGCCTCCTCCAATATGACCTCACTCTTTCCACAGCTTATCACCCACAAACTGATAGAGAAACTGAATGCGTTAACCAGGAACTAGAAACCTATCTCTGTATCTTCTGCCAAGGTGAACCCCACACTTGGTCTGACCTCCTTCCCATGGCAGAATTTGTGCATAACTCAGTGGTGCACTCCGTGACCAAGCAAACCCCTTTCTCACTAATGATGGGTTATGAACCAAGGGCATATCCAACCATCAAACAAACATTCTTGCCAGCCCTAGAGCAACAGCTGACTATTCTCAATAGAGCCTGAGAGAAAGCGCAGCAAGCCCATCAAGTGGCACGACAGGCCATGACAGAAAGGGTCTGCTTGTCTTACAAACCATGAAAAGTGGGCGATAAAGTATGGCTAGACAATTGAAACCTCAAGCTGCACTATGCATCTAGGAAACTAGCCCCATGACAAGAAGGTCCCTTCAAAACCACCCAAGTCATCTCCACAATCACATATAAACTAAACTTCCCTCCCACTTGGCAAATACATCCAGTATTCCATGCAAATCTGTTATATCCACATAAGGAAACCATGGAACATGGACCCAATTACATCAACCCACCACCTGAACAAATCAACAGAGAAGACCAATATGAGGTAGATCAGATTCTTGCTCATTGAGGCACCACAGCACAAAGGCAGTACTTGATCTGATGGAAGGGTTACTCATCCACTGAGAATACCTGGGAACCAGAATGCAATCTGACAGATTCCCACAAACTCCTTCTGGAATATAAGGCCATGCGACCCAAGGAATTCCCCTCAACCAGTTGAAGAAGAAAGAAAGTGTAGCACTCCATTCTAGTATAAAGATCGCCATGCTCTCACTTTCCCCTACCTTAGTTGCTTTCCTTTTGATTTTCTTTATTTGTCTTTTTACCCCTTTTGTCATAGTCCTCTTCTGCTTGTGGGACACCCATCACCACCTCCTCTTCCACTATATCAATATCTGCTATGCCCTCACCCCCACCATTGTAATCTACCAACAACCACCTCTCCAGAATTGGGATCTACCTGGTCAGGACCAACCAGTTACCCCTTACTTGACAATCAACCGCACACAAGTGTGGTGCTTCTCAATTGAGTTCCCTGATGTGGCCAACAAACATGATGGAGGGTGGGGAGCTGCATGAGGGAATGCCTGGTGATCCCCCTATCCCCTTTATTAACTTTGACACCCATCCTTTTTGGCACTATTTAGATTCTATTCTTTCTGATTTACCAGTTTACCAGCTGATCAGCAGACATCTACGTGATGCTGTCCTACCTATGCAACTCCACTCTCACCTTTTGGCTATGGGAGATAATCCACCTTTGCATCTCAATTGCCTCACTCACCCTCAGCTGGTTAATTTTCTGTTCAAACTACTTGGAGATCCTACTGTTGTGTTTGCGTTAGAAGACATCCCCTTCTTTCAAGAGTCTCCCTATCTCCCCTTGATTATTTGCCCCTCTGGGTTCTACTTCATCATCCAAAGATTGCTTGTTATGCTCCTCTCTTGCCTAGCTTGTGCAGAAGAAAATCTTGTTGAAGTCAATGCTGAAGTCACCTGCTCCTCCATTACATCAGCCAGGGAAATGATCAGAGACCTTGCCCTACTTGTGGAACTCCCAAGGGCAATTTGCAACCTCCCCCAAGAACTCATCTTACCACATCTCCAGCTCTGCCTCTCTCTCCTCACTAACAACAAGTGACAGTTTTATCTATTCCCTGATTCTCCTGGATCCTCCAAATTCTGGGTTCACATGGGCTGAACCACTGGGAGTGGAGAATTTTCTCAGGACATTTGATGTAGCCAACTAGCCTGAGGATATCTGCTCCGCTGCATAACTTTGTCCTAGTTCATCCAGACACTCCCTGACTGAACTCCTGTACACCTGATACTACACACCTCCCTCTCCCCATTCCACCACTCATGTCCAAGTTTACACCAGAAGAGCTTGACTCTCTCCGAAGTTGGTTCACTCTAGTCCTAGCAGCAATGAACAACACACCAATCAGTCAAGCCCAACCTCTTGTGGATCACATGATGCAAATCAGTGGGAAAGCTCCCCTGATCAGTCCTCCTCCTCTAAGTCTGGTGTATCTTGAAGGGGGCAGTCGCTTTGCTTCACCTGCAGGTCTACTCATCACTTTAGATCCAATTGTTGACACTATTGCTGCCCTTACTGCCACCTTCCTGCTCCTAGGCATCCCCAATATACTTGTCCACAATGCCTTTGCCCTTGATGTGGTGACTCTGGACACTCAGACCCTTTCTGTCTGTCTTTGCCAGCAGCAAATCATGATGCCAGCGACAACCCCAATGAGGAGTTCTACTCTGGTGGGGAGGCTATCTGAGTCAGTGCCTCAGATCAACAACAGGGGTATTGTTACAAACACAGAACGACAAATGGATCCATTTCTTTTTCTGCCCTTTGATTATACACTTAACCTTTCCTCTCAATATTATAGAGTTCCTGGATTGGACAGCCCCTGGCTGGATGATCACTCATACCCAGCCTTCCCTTTTGATCTATAGTTGGATGAGTTACTTTTGGTCTCCACATTACCATTGATTGCAGTTGTACCACATCACGTTCCCACAGTCTCTTTTAATCATGACATGACTTATACCTTCCCCTGTTGAAGGACACTTACTCCTCTATTCTGCAATTGTTCGTGGTTACACATCTCCCCCATACTCATACTAGGTATCTCATGTTTACCCTAAATTGTGTACAGCTCTACCTAGGTATTTATATGTGCCCTGTACTTGTATCTTCTTCAGTTAGTTCTGCACAATCTATGCATAGTTTCCTCCTGTCCATGAGTCCTCAACAGAATAATGTGATCTTTGTGCTCCTGATAGTCTTGCACCACTTGTTGAGAGTGTGCTTGACAGTTAGGTCCTGCATGTACGTGTAACAAGCACCAATAGCACCACCATAATCTACAGATCACATGAAATTGTGCTCCTCAGCAGTCCTAGGGCTCTGGTCATGTGATAGGCATAACCTAGATCCATAGGAGTCAAAACAGGCTTGCTGTCTGCCATACCAAAGCAGGTGAGCATGTCAACACAGTGCTGGCCCTGGGAGATCATCAGAGAGTGCTTGGACCAATCATGATCTATCTTGATGCCCAAGATCTCTGTAGTAGGGCCCAAGTCATGAAGCTTGAAGTGTTTGCTTAAGTCTGTGATGGCCTGCTTGATCACATCCAGAGATTTAGATGCATATGCCATATCGTCAATGAAAACAGGTGGAATGATCTGGACATCACCTCGAGTGTATATGTAGACAGCTGCATCTGAGTACATCTGATTGAAGCTGACTGACTCAAGGGTAGTGCGCATCTTGCAATTCCAGTGGTTTCCGCCCTGTTTGGTGCCATAGAGCACCTTGTTCAGCAAGCATACTGTCTCCTTTGGATCTCCTTCAGCAAATCCCTCAGGCTGTTCCATGTAGACATTGCAATCCACCTCTCCATTTAGATATGTGTTAGAGATGTTGACAGACCATAGATGAAGGTTCTCAATTGCAGCAAGAGCTAGAATAACACATAGAGTGGGCAGATGAACTGTGAGGGCAAATACCTCGAGATATTTGAAGCCTGGTCATTGGGAGAATCCTTGGGCGACCAAGTGACCCTTATACCTCTTGAACAAGCCATCAGCCTGATATTTTTGAGTGAATACCCACTTTGATCCAATCACTGGTCAATCCTTGGGGCATGGTACAAGTGTCCATGTGCCATTTGTCTTGTGGGCTGCAAGCTTGTCGATGGCAGCCTGTCTCCATTCAGCTGTGTCCTCTCTTTTCAGTGCTTCCTTGAGCAACCTAGGATGGGGAGTGCTTGCTGCAAAACACTGTGCAACGTCAGCTTCCTCTTCATCCTCACTGTCTGAATCATCAACAGGATCAATCTGAGCTGGACTCAGCTTCCACCATGCCCTTGGTTGCTGTCAATTCCAGCAAGGCATGTGTACTCCAATGCCTATTGGACTGCTGTTGGGCTGATGTGTGGGTTCAGGAGGTGGTGGTGTGGCAGGTGTGTCAGGAAATAGAGCTGGTACTGCAATGGGTGTATTGGAGTTGACATCCTGTTCCTCATCAGGATCAGGCACCCCCCCAGGATGGAGAACTCCAGGAGTTTCAGAATCATCAGCATCTGTAAATGCGTCTGCAGGAAGAATATAAGGGATAGATAGTGAAGTGATGCATTGGGGATCAGCAGGTACAGTAACAGTGGGCATAGGGGTTGTAACTTGCTCATCAAAATCAGTGTGCTTTGAGATAATGGTGTGCTTTGTGGTCAGATTGTAGAACTTCCAGCCTTTGTAACCATCAGGATAACCAATAAATATGCACTTCTTGTAGTGAGGGCATAAAGCATTGTGTTTGTCCTTCTGAGTGTGAACATAAGCTGTTGATCCCCACACCCAGAAATGAGACACATTCAGCTTGCACCCATGCCATAGCTCAAAAGGCATAGCATCCTGTACAGAAGCTGTAGGACATTGATTCCATACGTACACTAGAGTAGCAAGTGCTTTGCCCCAGAACACCATGGCCAGGCCAGATACATGCAGCATGGCTGTAATGCGCTCCGAAAGGACATGATTGGTGCACTCTGCAACACCATTCTGTTGGGGGTGTGCATGGACTGTATGCTGGCACTGGGTGCCACACTTGTTGGTGAATTTGAGTATTGCATTGCTCATATACTCTTCTCCCTTGTCATCCTGCAGTGTCTTGATCTTGTGCTCAGTCTGGTTCTCCACAAATGCCTTAAACTGCTTGAAAGCCTTGAAAACATTGGATTTGGCACGAATTGGCAGTACAAAGCGATATCATGAGTAGTTATCAATGAAGATTACCCAGTAGTGAAATCCAGAGAATGAAGTGTATGGGACATGATGCACATCCGAGTGAACAAGCCCTAGAGGGCAAGAGGCATGAGTTTGCAACAAAGTGAATGGATTGGCACACATCTTGCCAGCTAAGTATGGTTTGCAAATTGGATCTGGTGAAGCCTTGCTTTCCAGCTTCAACCCAATAACCAGGTTGTGCTCAGACAGGGACCCAATGTCTGCCAAGTGGCGGTGTGTGAATCTGTGATGCCAGAGTGACAAGTCAAGAGGAGCTGTAGTAGCAGCATGTGCATACTTGGTTGCTGGCTCAGTCACACCATCCAAAAACATGGCATTGTTACTATTGATGCTGGCAATGAAGAGTGGTCCACTAGGTGGGCAAGAGAAGATCATTTTGGTTACATTGATATGGACATGGAAGGATGAGTGATGAGTGAGATAGAGAATAGCAAGGAGGTTGTTTTGGAGCTCAGGCACATGAAGAACATTGGTAAACTCAACCACTCAACTGCTTTTCCCATCAATGACTGGTCAAAAGACCACAGACCCAACTCTGGCTGAATAGACAACAGTGTTGTTGGCGAGCTTGATGGGGATGCATTTGGGACTGTAATTGCACAGCCAATGATGATGGGGTGTCATATGAGCAGTGGCGCCTGAGTCTGCATTCCAGTCACGGTTAGCATCAAGTTGAAGTGGCAAAAAAGGATCAGTGGGGTCACTGGTACAAAGACTTGCATTTCCAGCATGCTCAATGTTCTCCGCATTGCTCCCTTGCACCTGTGCCTGGTCCACCTTCTTGTAATTGTTGCAGTTCTTCTTGTAATACTGCTTTGTGTGCTGTAGGGGATTGCATCTGCATTGGCAGTGCCCAGACCTTTTGCAGAATGCACATGGCACATTTCTAGGGCATGCATAGCCCAAGGGTGATGCTGAGAGCATGCTGTCAGCTGGTGTAGAAACAGTAGCATCCAAGTGAGGACAATGATTGATTTCCTCTGTGTGAAACACAGCTTTGACCTTGTCTTTGTCAAGGTCAGTGAGGAGGGCAAGTGAGGAGACAAAATGAGAGTAATTGGGCCCCAGAGCACAAATCATGGCCATACATGTCAGCTTGGCATCTAGAGTCTTTATGTGAAATGACGGTGAATGAAGGTCCTGAATGCAAAGCATTGACTCCTCAACTCTTGCTGCCAGGGCAGGCAGAGACTCCTCTGGTCACTTGCAGATGCTGAAGAACTTGTCATAGGTGATGAACTGGCTGCTGGCTTTCTGCTACATGAAGACCTGTTTAAGCACTGCCCATGCAGCTGTTGGGTTGTCCTGGTTGGCACGGATATGAACTTACTGTTTAGATGAGATGTTAAGCATCAGCTTGCCAGCTGCCCTGTCCTGCTTGATGTCCCAAGCAATTTGCTCAGTACCAGGAGTGAATGGTCTGACTTCTTTTCTGTCCACAAGTTGCCAGAGTCCCTTTGAGCACAGAAGGGCCTTCATTTCTTCGCTCCAGGTGACATAGTTGGAGTTTGTGAGTGGTTGGATGTGTGTAGAGTGATGTTGGGGATCAGAAGACATGGTGAAGATGTGGTGGGGGTAGGATTGAAAGATGAGGGCGAGGCAGGAGAATCTGAGGGCAGGTGAAAATTTTCGTGGGGTGATGAATACCAAAATACTGCAACTAGAGCGCAGGGCTTATAACCTGTTACAGCTAGAACAACTTAACTGGAGTCCACTGTCAGAAACTTTATTGAAATCAGAGGCTAAGTACACATACCTGGAGTCCACTGTCAGAAACTGAAGAAGATGACAGTGGAACTCCAGCAATGAGATGGGAGCAAAGGAAACAAACACAAACAATGAGCCACAATGTGGCTGAGAAGCTAAATATGGTAAACTACCCAAAATGTGCTAAGTGCACAATCACAGCTCCAACAAGATATGCATTAGATATGTCTGCAGACCACAAATGGAGGTCTTCAATGGCAGTTAGAGCTAGAATGACCCAGGAGGTTGGAAGGTGCACTGTAGGGGTGAATACCTCGAGGTACTCGAATCCAGGGTGTTGAGAGAAGCCTTGGGCAACCAATCGGCCCTTGTACCTCTCAAAGGAGCCATCAGCACAATATTTCTTAGTGAATACCCACTTTGACCTGATTACAGGATGATCCTTTGGTCACTGTATGAGCTTCCATGTGCCATTCATCTTGTAGGCTGTGAGCTTGTCCAGAGTGGCCTGTCTCCATTCCACAGCATCCTCATGCTTCATAGCCTCTTTCAGTAATATAGGGTGTGCAGTACTTGCAGCAAAGTATTGTGCACTATCTGCCTCTTCTTTGTCCTCACTGTCTGAGTCCTCAACAGGATTGATCTGAGCTGGACTTAGCTTCCACCATGCCCTTGGTTGCTGACAATTCCTGCGAGGCAGGCATGCTCCAATGCCTACCAGACTTGGTTCTGGGCCTGGTACAGGTGAGTGTGCAGGTGGTGTGGCAGGTGGGTGTGGCAATGGTGCTAGTGCTGCAATCAGAGTAATGGGGTCGACATCCTGCTCCTTGTCAGGCTCAGGCACCCTCCCAGGATGGAGAACCCCAGTGCTATCAGAGTCTTCATCATCTGCAACATCACTGACAGGTGGGATATAAGGGGAAGGTGGAGGGGTGGCGAGCAATTGCCTATTGCTGGTATTCAGAGTGTTCACAGGGGCAGTAGATATGGAGGAAGTGATGTGTTTATCAAAATCCACTTGCTCAGAAATGACTGTATACTTAGTGGTTGGATTATAGAAATTCCAACCTTTGTACCCCTCAGGATAGCCAATGATGACACACTTTTTATAGTGAGGTTGCAGCACATTGTGTTTGTCCTTCTGGATGTGGACATAAGTGGTAGTGTCCCAGACCCAGAAGTGAGACACATCCAGTTTGCACACATGCCAGAGCTCAAAGGGTGTGGCATTGTCCACTGCAGCTGTGGGACATTGGTTCCACACATGTACCAGTGCAGCGAGTACTTCTCCCCAGAATGCCATTGCTAGCCCAGACTCATGCAACATGGCTGTAATTCGCTCTGATAGCACATGATTAGCATGCTCTATGACTCCATTTTGCTGAGGGTGCACTCGGACAGTGTGCTGGCATCCAATACCACACTCGTTGGTGAACTTGAGCATTGCATTGCTCATGTATTTGCATCCCTTGTCATCCCACAGGATCTTGATCTTCTGCTCTGTCTGATTCTCCACAAATGCTTTGAACTGTTTGAATGCATTGAACACCTCAGATTTGGCATGAATGGGCATAATGAATCGATATTGTGAGTAGTTGTCAATGAATGTAACCTAGTAATGGTAGCCAGAGAATGAAGCATATGACACCTGATGTATGTCAGAATACACGAGCTCAAGCAGGTGAGAGGCACACATCTGTGAGGAATGGAAGGGATTCACCTTCATTTTGCCAGCTATGCATGGCTTGCAAATTGGGTTAGGTGAGGCTTTGCTGTCAAGTTGCATCCCAGTGATGAGTTTTTGCTCAAATAAAGACATGATGTCCTCTGTGTTATGGTGAGTGAACCTGTGGTGTCAAAGTGAAAGATCAAGTGGAGCTGTGGTCACTGCATGTGCATACTTGGTTGCTGGCTCAGTCATGCCATCCAAAAAGGCTGCATTGCTTCCATTGATAGTCACAACAAACAGTGGTGAGCTAGGTGGACAAGAGAAGGTCATATGTGTGGCATTGATATTGACAATGAAGGATGCATGCCAAGTGAGATAAAGCACAGCAAGGAGATTATTCTGCAAGTCAGGGATATGAAGGACATTTGTAAACTTGACTGCTCGACAGCTCTTCCCATTCATCATAGGACAAAATACCATTGAGCCCACCCATGCAGAATAGACTATTGTATTGTTGGCGAGCTTGATGGGGATGTATTTCGGGGTGTAGTTGTACAACCAATGACAATGAGGCATCACATGAGCAGTGGCATCCAAGTCTGCATTCCAGTCATGGTTAGCATTGAGTTGGAGTGGAGAGAAGATGTCAGTGGGGTCACTGGAACGAAGACTTGTATTTCCTGCTTGCTCAACAACCTCTGCATTTCCTGCTGAGGCAGCAGGGGTGGTTGCAGCCATGTCCAAGTGAGGGCAATGATTGATCTCCTCAGTTTGAAATGCAGCCTTGACTTTGTCCTTGTTGAGGTTGGTGAGGAGAGCGAGTGATGAGAGGAAATGGGAGTACTTGGAACCCAAAGCACAGATTATTGCCATGCATGCGAGTTCATCATCCAGGGTCTTAATGTCAAATGAGGAACTGCACAAGTCCTGGATGTACAGCATAGACTCTTCCACTCGAGCTGCCAGAGCAGGTAGTGGCTCATCAGGACACTTCTGCATACTGAAAAATTCATTCTAGTCCACAAAATGGCTGCTTGCCTTCTGCTGGACAAAGACAGTTTTGAGGGCTGCCCAGGCAGCAGTGGGGTCATCCTGGTGTGTGTGGATGTGTACTCACTGGTTGGGCGCATTGTTGAGCATCAGCTCACCCACAGCCTTGTCCTGTTTGATGTCCCAGGTTGTTTGGTCTGTGCCAGGAGTGGAAGGGCAAGTTTCTTTTCCATTGACCAGATGCCAGAGTCCTTTAGAGCAGAGAAGGGCCTTTATCTCCTCACTCCAAGTGATGTAGTTTGAGCCATTGAGAAGCTGGATGCAAGTGGAGTGCTGGTGGGCCTCAGAAGACATAGTAATGGTTGTTTCAGAGTGGAGAGTGAATGGAGGAGAGCGAGACTGGGATGCAAGTTGTTGGTTGAAATTTTTCATATGGTGGTAAAAATGGATTGGATGCAATTAGAGCTGTTAACAGCTGGAATCACTCAGCTGGAGTCCGTTGTCAGAAACTTTGAATTGCAGCGAGTCTAGCTGTACATACCTGGAGTCCGTTGTCAGAAACTGAAGAAAGCGACAGCAGACTCCCACACAAAGTCCTGAGAGAGCGAAACAAACACAAACACTATGCCACAATGTGGCTGAGAATCTAAATCAGGTAAACTACCCTAAATGCGCTGAGTGCGCAATCACAATGTAACACTCCCCCCTGATTGCGCATCTCTGCAGATTCAAACCTATGGATGATTAATGTTTCGAAGTCCAAGAATAGATGAAAACTGTTCCACTTTCAGCCGTGGTAATGCCTTTGTGAGCAGATCAGCAGGCATTGAAGCAGTGGGGACGAAATCAGGAGAAATGATCCCTTTGTCTACCACATCTCGCAACCAGTACCACCTCAGATCCAAGTGCTTCATCCGCCCATGATGCTCTGGATGCTTCGCCACCTGGATCGCCGACTGGTTGTCCATATGTAGAGTCGATGGGCCTTTCACCTCGAATCCTAACTCCCCTAGCAGCTTCCGCATCCACACAATCTCCTTTCCAGCTTCACAGGCAGCCACATACTCCGCTTCCGTAGTCGATAGGGCAACAATAGGCTGGCGCTTTGACATACAAGATACGACGCCAGTGCCAATCTTGACCACAAATGCGCCAGTAGACCGCCCGGAGTCCTTGCATCCGCCATGGTTTGCGTCGGAGTAGGTGGAGAATAGCTCCATGGAAGATGGATTGGGCGCATAGGTGATTCCATAGCCCAGTGTGCCCTTGATATATCGGAACAGATGCTTGATCGCATTCCAGTGGGTGATGCCAGGATCTGCTGTAAATGAGGCAAGTTGGCCAACTGCGAAGGCGATATCTGGGCGAGTAGTGCACGAGAGGTATTGGAGTGAGCTAATCGTGCCTCCATAATCAACTGAGCGCATAAATGTGCGCTCCTCCACATTCTGGGGACTCTGCTCGCTCGAGAGGCAAAGACCTGGATCCATGGGGGTAGAGACAGGCTTACTGTCTGCCATACCGAAGCGAGACAGCATATCGACACAGTACTGTCGCTGTGAGATCGTCAGTGAGCGCTTGGAGCGATCCCGGTCGATTTTGATGCCCAGAATCTCAGAGGTAGGTCCTAAGTCACGCAACTTGAAGTGTTTGCCCAGATCAGCGATCGCCTGCTTGATTGCATCAAGAGACTTGGATGCATATGTCATATCGTCGACAAAGACTGGTAGAATGATCCGGACGTCACCTCGTGTGTAGATATAGACAGCTGTGTCAGAGTATGTCTGCTGGAACCCCAAAGACTCGAGTGTGGTCCGCATCTTGCGATTCCATCGATTTCCGCCCTGTTTGGTGCCATATAGCGCCTTCTGTAACAGGCAGACTGTATCCTTTGTGTCTCCCTCGGCGAATCCCTCAGGCTGCTCCATATACACATCGCAGTCCATGTCGCCATTTAGATACGCGTTGGACACGTCCACAGACCAGAGATGGAGGTCTTCAATCGCAGCTAGGGCTAAGATGACCCAGAGGGTCGGAAGACGCACTGTAGGGGCGAATACCTCGAGGTACTCGAACCCAGGGCGTTGGGAGAAGCCTTGTGCGACCAATCGGCCCTTGTACCTCTCAAAGGAGCCATCAGCACAATATTTCTTAGTGAATACCCACTTTGACCCAATCACAGGACGATCCTTTGGACGTGGTACAAGCTTCCATGTACCATTCTTCTCATGGGCTGCGAGCTCATCCAGAGCAGCCTGTCTCCATTCAGCAGCATCCTCGCGCTTCATTGCTTCCTTGAGTGACCTAGGGTGCGCAGTGCTTGCAGCGAAGCATCGTGCGCTATCTGCTTCTTCCTCGTCCTCGCTGTCTGAGTCCTCAACAGGATCAATCTGAGCTGGACTTAGCTTCCACCATTCCCTTGGTCGCTGACGATTCCT
>JBBPLS010000642.1:0-12179 GCA_038089895.1 Boletellus ananas | reverse complement strand
GTGTTGTGGTGTATTTGTATTGGGTAAACTTATTATGAGTCACATGACCTATTGCTTACATCAGAACATATCAAACTTAAACTTTCCTAGGTGAGCAACAAAACTGTTGCAATGACATAGCCACTTTGAAATGGCCATATCTCCTGCTATATTTGGCCATATCACATGATCTAAAGTGCTATAGATAGCCAAGGGCGTCTACTATATTTCGGGTCACTAGTGCCAAGCATGATTCCCACACCCTGACATGTTACACTGCCCACACTACAAATTATCCAAATATTGCAATGGTTTTGTTGCTCAGTGTACAGTGACTCCAAAAACCCTTTCAATGTTTAACCCTGATGCAGTGCATGAAGTGCACTGCAAACACCCCTGGGAATTTCGCTTAGCAATAGAGAGGCCAAACAAAGTACAAACTCTTGGCTATAAATCAGTCCCTTAGGCATGTGATTTGGCCCAGTATTGGTGGAGATATGATCATTTTAAGTCAGCAATGTCATTGAAAGGGTTTTTTCACTTTTAAATTGAAAAGGGTATTTGACACTACTAGTACTTTGTATAACCTCCTTTGGCCTTGAGGAGAGCCTCAATCCTTCTAGGCATGCTTTCAATCAACTTCTGACACTCCTCAACTGTTATCCCTTCCCAAACCACTTGAATCCTTTCCCACAATTCCAAAATTCCCTTAGGAGGATGTTCATACTCTACTAGTCTCCTTTGAGGTAACCCTAGAGATGTTCAATGGGATTTAGGTCAGTAGACTGTACTTTGTTTGGCCTCCCTATTGCTAAGCGAAATTCCCAGGGGCTTTTGTGGTGTGCGAAGCACACTGCATTAGGGTTAAACATTGAAAGGGTTTTTGGAGTCACTGTACATGATGTTTCCCAATTGAGTTCCCCAATTCAGCCAATGACAATGACACAGGGTGGAGCACTGCAAGGGGCAATGTGTGGTGATACCATTCATCCCTTTTGACAATATATTGATTTTGTCTTGTCTGATCTTCCTCACTTCCAACCTGTTGGCCAACATCTTTGCAACTTACTATTTTCTCTTATATCTCTGCCAGATCACCTGCTCAGTCCTCTGGATAATCCACCTCTGTGTTTTGATCAGCTCCCTCATGGTCAGCTTGTCTATCTACTGTTTGATCTGCTGGGAGACTTGGCAGTAGCCTACACTCTAGAATAGTGCAAAATCTATCAAACTTCAGTCTACCTCCCCACACTTGTCAGATTATACTCCTTATATGCCACCACAGAACTCTCCACTGTTACCACCATCCACACCTCTAGCATCATCCTACTGGACCTCATCCCAGGGAGGGTCAACCTGAAGGCCACCACCCACAGCCTCACAGCTGTAAGAGAGGCAATTGCCAACTTCACAATCCTCTCAGGATTCATGAGGGTGCTTTACCAACTTCCAAGGGGGCTCATCTTACCCCATCTCCAACTCCACCTCTCTTTCCTCACCCACACAGAGTAGGAATTCTACCTTGTCAACAAGCCTGCCACCAGGACCACAGAATCTTGGGTTCACCTAGATGAACCCACTGACACAGGACACCATTCCCTCAAACATCTGACATGCCCAACCACCCTATGGGTACCTACCCCAAGCCATAACTTCATCCCAGTCTGACCCAACACCCTCTAATACAACCCAGTCACTCTTGAGCCCACAACTTGACCAATCCCAGTTCCACCTCTGAGACCCACTTAGGTATGAGTATACACCAGAAGAACTAACAGCAGTTAAGGAATGGGTGGACATGACAATTTGTCTGCTTGAGGAGGATCTCCTTCCACATCAGGGACTGTGGCTGGACCATCTGCTAGCTTTAAGTGGGATTGAGCAGTCACCTTCTCTCCCTCTCCTGCTGACACTCCATCACCTCAAGGGCACAGCCAGAAATGTCACACTTGCAGGGCCTATGATCACTATTGACCTACATGTTAACTTTACAAATGTCCTTACTGCTTTGTTTCCACTCTAGGACATCCCCAATATACTTGTCCAGAATACATTTATGCCACCTGTGGTCTCCATGGACACAACAACTCAATCTGTTTAGAGGATTCCACCCTTCTCAACTCTTCTGGAGACAAGAGAGGAGAGGAATACAACACTAGGGGTGACAGTGTCTGAGCAGGTGTCTCAGACCAATGCTGGGGGTATTGTTACAAAAAATCTAGTGGTGGGCCATTACTACTTTTTCTCTACTCCCATTGGTACTCCTTTCTCACTTCATTCTTAACAGACAGTCTCATGGCTTTTAGGTTCAGACAGCTTCTGGCTAGATGATCAACCATACCCTGCCTTCCCCTTTTACCCACAACAGGATGGTGACTTCTTTGACTCATAAGTTGTATATCAGTTTCTTCCCACATACCTGATATGGTGAGGTGTGACTTCACACCTGCCATATTGGGGTTTACACTTCCCCTGTTTCATAGACACATCACTCCAACAGCCATATCTGCTTACTATGGCTACATTTCCCCTTGACTCACACTGGGTGTCTTCTTGCAGTCTCCTTTTGTCAAGCATAGCTTTACCTGGATATTTATATGTGACCTGTATTATCATTTGTTCTCTAGTTAGTTCTGTGCAATCTATGCATAGTTTCTAGCAGTCCATGAGTCCTTGCAAGGTTAGTGAGATCCCTCAGCTTTGTTAGTTTCACACTACTAGAAAGTGTGTGCTCAACAGTTAGATCCTACACATACACATAACAGTGGTGATTGTGCTATCAGGTGAGCACAATTTCCACATCTTTTATTACCTCATGGCTGATGCATCTCCAGAAGAGCATCAACATCTCCATCTTGCCAACAAGACCCAGTACTGATCTCACTGGCAGCCAGTGTGTGGGGCTAGTACCCACTCAAATGGCATCCATGACAATGATGCCAACCAATTTGAACAGCTGGCACTCAGGGGTGGGTATGGGTACAGGTGCCCAACAAGGCCACTTGCACCTGTGCAGTCCATATTCAGGTGACCATACCTAAGACCCATATAGGACACATTTCCCATGCTATTGTGTACACAGTGATGACAGGACAGAGAGGGCACAGTAAATACATGTATTTCCATAGCATACACTGAAGCCAGAGAATAAACAAATATAACTATGTTTGTGCCCCTACTGTGTGTCTGTGGCCATATGGTTTTTATTTTTATTTTTTGCATGCAGGCCACTTTTTTTTTGTGCAAAAATGGACTATTTTGGCATGTGCATGGCCAGGAACTTTTTGGGAATCAATGTGCACATTTAACACCATAGATGAATGGCACAACAAGCACAAATTGCTGTATAGCACTAAACTCAGAATAGTTTGCCACAAAGCTTTGGAACAGGGACTCTGTCACAAGGTACAGAAGACTTTCCATTTCTAAGATATCCAGAACATGCCACAGCAGCATGTTGTGGATGCCACACAGTGGTGCTGGGACAGCAGGCCTTGTTCTCAGGCTCAGCCATCTCACTTTCTACACAGAAATAGAGATGCACCTGTCCACTGTCACTGTTCCTTTCTGCAGTAGGCAAATATCCTTCAATTGGCAACTTAAATGGCCTATGCAATCAATTTTTTTTTTGATACTAGTACTCACTTTGCTCTGATGTAGGCTAGTCATTTGAGGAGAGAAACTTGAGAGAACCAGGATCACATATCCAACTGCCTGGAAAGCTCAAAGTACACTGTTGAACATATTAAGTGCACTCTTCTGTTACATGAATGTGCAGAACCTAACTGTTGAGCACATACTCAACAAGTGGTGCAAGACTAATAGAAACAGAGGGATCACACTATCCTTGTGAGGACTTGTGGACAGGTAGAAACTATGTATGGATTGCACAGAACTAACTGAACAAGGCGCATATAAATACCTAGGTAGAGCTGTACATGATTTAGGGTAAACATGAGATGCCTAGTATGAATATGAGAGAGATGCATAACCATGAACAAATATGGCACAGAGGAGTAAGTATCCTGAGACAGGGGAAGTGTAACCATAGCCAAAAGGGGAAGGTGTGAGTTGTGCCTTGACAGAACAAGAATGTGGGAATTACAGATGGTGCCACTGTGATCAGTGGTAACATGGAAACCAAGGGCAACTCATCTAGCTATGGATCTAAAAGGAAGGCTGGGTATGAGTGATCATCCAGCCAAGGGCTGTCCAATCCTGGGATATGATAATACTGTGAAGAGAAGTAAGTGCACAATCAAAAGGAAGATAAGGGGGTAAATCTGCTTGTCATTCTATGTTTGTAACAATACCCCCATCATTGGTCTAAGACACCAGCTCAGATAGCCTCCCCATCAGAGTAGAACTCCTCACTGGGGTCATTGCTGGCATCATGATCTGCTGCTGGCAATGAAGGACAGAAATGGTCAGAGTGTCCAGGGTCACCACATTGAGGACAAAGGCATTGTGGACAAGCATATTGGAGATGCCCAGGAGTGGAAAGGTGGCAGTAAGGGCAGTGGTAGTGTTGACAATTGGATCTAAAGTGATGAGTGGACCTGCAGGTGAAGCAAAGCAACTGCTCCCTTCAGGATGCATTAGACTTAGAGGGGGAGGATTGATCAGGGGAGCTCTCCCACTGATTCACATCATGTAATCCATAAGGGGTTGGGCTCAATCCTTTGGTGTGTTGTTCATTGCTGCTAGGACCAGAGCAAACCAACTTCGGAGAGAGTCGAGCTCTTCTGGTGTAAATTCTGACACAAGTGTGTCATGGCAGTGGGATGGGGAGAGAGTGGTGTGTGGTATCAGGTGTACAGGGGTCCAGTCAGGGAGTGTCTGGATGAACTGGGACAAAGTTATGTGGCAGGATAGATATCTGTGGACTGATTGGCTGTATCAAATGTCCTGAGGAAAGTTCTCTACTCCCAGTGGTTCCACCCACATGAACCCAATGCTCAGAGGGTCCAGGGGAATCAGGGAATAAATAAAACTGTTGCTTGTTGTTAGTGAGAAGAGAGAGGTGAAGTCAGAGATGTGGTAGGATGAGTTCTTGGGAGAGATCACAAATTGCTCTCAGAAGTCCTGCAAGTAGGGTGAGGTCCCCAATCATCTCCCTGGCTGATGTAATAGAGGAACAGGCAACACTGGCATTGATTTCAACTAGGTTTTCCTCCATGTGAGCTAGGTGGAGGAGGAGTGTGATGAGCGATCTTTGGGTGATAAAGTAGAACCTGGAGAAGCAGATGATCAATGGGAGATAGGTGGACTCCTGAAAGAAAGGGACATCTTCTAGTACAAAAACAACAGTAGGATCTCTGAGTAAGTCAAACAGAAAATTGACCAGCTGAGGGCAAGCAAGATGATTGAGACATAAAGGCAGATTGTCTCCAACAGCCAAAGGGCAAGAGGGGAGTTGCATAGGTAGGACAGCATCACATAAATGTCTGTCAATAGGCTGATAAGTGGGTAGATCAACAAGAATAGAATCTAAGTAGTGCCAGAAAGGATGTGTGCCAAATTTGATAAATGGAACAGGGGGATCACCAGGCACTCCCTTGTGCAGCTCCCCACCCTCCATCATGTTTGTTGGCCAAGTCAGGGAACTCAATTGAGAAACATCATGCTTGCATATAGTCAATCATCAAGTGAGGGGTGATAGGCAGGTCCTGACCAGGTTGATCCCAATTCTGGGGAGGTGGTTGCTGGTAGATAACAGCAGTGGGGGTGAAGGCATAGTGAATATTGGTGCAGTGGGAGAGGAGGCAGTGATGGGTGTCCTACAAACAGAAGAGGGCTACACAAAAAGGAATAAAAAGACAAACAAGGAAGATCAGAAGAAAAGCAACTAAGGAAGGGGAGAGTGAAATCATGGTGGTACTTATAGTAGGAAGATGGGGGTACTACACTTTCTTTCTTCTTCAGCTGATTGGAGGAAAATCTTTGGGTTGCACAGCCTTATATGCTAGAAGGAGTTCGTGGGAATTGCTCAAATTATGCTCTGGTTCCCAAGTATTCTCAGCAGATGAGTAACCCTTCCATCAGATCAGGTATTGTCTTCATGCTGTGGTACCTCAATGAGCAAGAATTTGATCTACCTCATACTGGTCTTCTCTATTGATGTGCTCAGGTGGCAGGTTGATGTAATTGGGTCTGTGTTCCACAGTTTCCTTATATGGGTATAGCAGACTTGTGTGGAATACAGGGTGTATTCATCAAATAGGGAGAAGTTTTAGTTTGAAGGCAACTCAAGATATGACTTGGATGATCTCAAAGGGGCCCTCTCATCATGGGACAAGTTTTCTAGAGGTGTAGTGTAGTTTGAGGTTTCAATTGTCCAGCCATACCTTATTGCCCACTTTCCATGGTTTGTAAGACAATCAGACTCTTTCTGTCATAGCCTGTCATGCCACTTGATGGGCCTATTGCACTTCCTCTTGGACTTTATTGAGAATAGTCAGCCATTGCTCCAGGGCTGGCAAGAATGTTTGTCTGATGGCCAGATATGCCCTTGGTTTGTAACCCATCATTAGTGAGAAGGGGGTTTGCTTGGTCACAAAGTGTACTGCTGAGTTGTGCACAAATTCCACCATGGGAAGGAGGTCAGACCATGTATGGGGTTCACCTTGGCAAAAGATACAGAGATAGGTTTCCAGTTCCTGGTTGACACATTCCATTTCTCCATCAGCTTGCAGATGATAGGCAGTGGAGAGGGCAAGATCATATTGGAGGAGGTAGGATAACTCTCTAGTAAATGCTGAAGCAAATTGAGGAACTTGATCAGAGATGCATTTGTCATGCAAGCTGAAGCAGGGGAACACATGTTTGAAAAAGAGTGCTGCTACTCCCACTGCATTGATGGAAGAGTGACATGGGAGGAAAATTACCCCCTTTGTAAGGCCATGGTCAACCATGACCAGAACAGAATCAAAGCCAGAGGACAGGGGCAATGCTGTAATGAGATCAATGGAGAGCTGCTGAAAGGGATGAGTGGCAGCCAAAGGAATAGGGGCCATTAGCAGTATGGTTGGGTATGTAAGCACCTTGTTGGCTTGACAGACAGAACAGCTAGTGATGAAGTGACAAATGAAGGTGGAGAGACCAGGCCACCAATAGTTGTGCTGCACAAGGTGGAGCAGGCAAAAGAAGCCCCCATGACCTCTGGTGGTGGACTTGTGGAGCTCACAAACCAGAGATGCATGAGCTGGTTCAGGGACATAGAGGCAGCTGTGAAAGTAAAGCAGCCTGTCCACAAACCACCAACCCTGCTGTGAAGCCTGGGAAAGAAGAGAATGTCCCTGTTTGAGGACCACTAGGGTGTCCATGACAAGAGGGTCAGAGGGAGTGGAGGAAGTGATCTGATCAGCAAGAGCAGCATTCTAGACATGAATAAAGTGGGCCATGGAAAGTAAAGTGACATCTTGGTTATCATCTTGGGTATCCATGTTTGGAAGGCAAGACAAGGCATCAGTGGGACCCATAGTGGCACCAAGGGCATGCTGGGATACAAGATCAAAGTCCTGAAAGAATAGCATCCACTAAGCCTGATGACGAGACAATTTGTGTGGTTGTTTGAAATAGGCCAAGTTCTTGTGATCAGTAATAATGGTGACTGTGTGAGAGGTGCTGGTGAGGTAGTGGTGCCATTCCTCCAGAGCATGGATAACAGCCAAAAGTTCTCGATTGTAGATATCATAGTTCCATTCCTCCAGGGTGAACATTTGAGAGAAATAGAAACAGGGGTGGAGGTCCCCATTGACATCCTTCTGCATGAGAATTGCACCCAATGCCACCAGAGAGGCATTGGTCATCACCCAGAAAGTTTCTACCAGGTTGGGCAGTTGGAGCACCAGCTGTTGCATGAAGGCATCCTGAATAGTAATGAATGCTTGTTGGCAATCCAATGACCAAATCCAAGGGGCATTCTTTTTGGTCAGGTTGTGCAGAGGTCAGCAAAGAGTGGAGAAATTGGAGATGAATTTCCTATAGAAGTTGTGAAAGCCTGTAAAGGATTGCATGGCTTTCACCAACTTAGGAGGGGACTAATTGCAAATGGCAGAGAGTTTAGCAGGGTCCAACACTATCCAACCTGGGCAAACAATCATTCCTAGGTCTTCCACCTCAGTCACATTGAAGAAACACTTTGACAATTTCAGGAAGAGGTGATTTTCATGCATGCATTGGAGGACATGTGAGGTATGGTGATGATGGTCAGCCTGGTTAGTGGAGTGGATGATCAGGTTGTCCATATATATGATAAGCTATCCTTTGGCAACCATGTCACAGAAAAGATCATCTATCAAGGCTTGAAAGGTAGGAGGAGAATTGCACATGCCAAAGAACATCACTAGGGGCTCAAAGAGACCAAAAGGGGTAATGAAGGTAGCTTTCCACATGTCTGATGGTTTAATATGGACATTGTTGTAACCCCAGCAGATGTTCATTTTGGTAAAAATGGTAGATCCACAAAGCTTGTCCATTAGCTCCGAGATCAATGGGAAGGGATAGGTGTTTTTAACAGTGTGTTCATTGAGGTATCTGTAGTCCTGGCAGGGTCATAGGCCACCATCCTTTTTCTGCACAAAGAAGAATGGCAAAGCTTAGGGGGATTTGGAGGGTTTAATTTTTCCTGACTTTAGATGTTCATCAGTGAACACTTTACACACTTCCATTTCCTTGGGGTTTAAAGAATATATCTTAGCAACTTGAGGTATGAAGGAAGGGGAATTGCATGGTTGTATGGCCTGTATGAGGGAAGTTTGCCAAGTGTTGGCTTATCAAATACATCCTGGAAGGTTTGATATTCTTTTGGCAAAGGCCATTCCTCTCCTTGAGTTTGTTAGGCTAATTTGATGGAGATGGTAAGTTTCTCAATTTGATGAAGGAGAGCTGTGTGGAAATTCTCTTCACTCCAGATTTCTGGGTTGAGATTGAGGTAGTGCAGAAAGTATCTTTGAGGGATATGGCCTTGTGCATATGATCTCATGGGTTGATCAGAAAGTGTTAACATTCCCATTGTCTAGTCAATTTGGGGATTCTTCTCTCATAACTAATTGATTCCAAGAATTACCCCTTCATATCCACAATCAATGATGAAAAATCATTGATCTTTGGTAAGATTCAGGGTTAAAGTGATGTAATGGCAGATTATACCATTTTGGTTGTCTGTTCCATCTACATTATGCACTTGGATAGGGGTTCTCAAATGGACTAACATCCAGTGGTTGGCTTGTGTGAAGTGTTGGTTAACAAAACATTCTGTAGCTCCACTATCAATAAGTGTGGTGGTTGCAATGTTTCAGGTAGCTCCTGGTTCATATAGGTGAATGGGGAGTTTAATTGCTCTAGAGTTGGTACCTGATACAAATACAGGAGTGACAACATGAGGAGGAGAAGACATTGCTACTTCCCTCCTCTTTAAAAACCTGAATCAAGAAAACCTGAATTGAGGTTGGTGTGAACCACATGGACCTGTTCTGCTGGTTCCAGGATGCAGAGCTTTAGGATGTAGAGTAGTTCTTCTCTCAGCAGGTCTGTATTCTGAATGAACTCTCTGAGGGCATCTGTTGGAGTAGCTTTTACTGTATTGACTCGTTATTTCTGAGGGAAGCAATGAGGTTTAGATTCTCCTCTGTGATTGGTGGATTGACATCCTACTTGGTGACAAACAAAGCACTTATTGTTTTTCATGTGCTCTGCACATTCTACTGGAGTGAGATGGATTACATCTATATCCATTGCATTTGGATCTTTGGTAGCACAAGAGGATCCCCCATAGGAGAGAGGAAGGAATCATTTGTGGTCTTGAATCCTTCTAAGTCATAGCAAGTTCTCATTGAATTATTGTGCAGATGTTAACCATGTGTCCCAGTGCACAGGTTGGAGGTTTAGTGTGGCCATCATATTGGCCAACTTTGAATCAACTCCTTGTGATAGGACATCAATCAGGATTCTGTTGTGGGCCATAGAAAGGCCACTTTGCCTACTCTCAATCAGAAAGTAGCAGTATAGGCATCAAAATTTCCTCACTTTTAATGTATAGGCAGCCTACTCTCAGTCAGTTCTGGGAAGTCAAGCTGTTTCATTTCATATAGATTGTTGCAGGACCTTTCCTTTTCCCCAACAGGGACAAAGGTGTTGTTAAAGTTGTCACAGAATAATGCCCGAGTAGAAATTGGTGCCTTGGAATACCAACTTTCCACAAATACTCCTCCTCATCCCTTATTCATTTTGTTAAGGGTTGTAAGGATCCTAGAGGCATTATCATCATAAATGTGATTATTCATAGTGAAGTATGCCTCCATGGAGGTGAGCCATTGTAAGGCATCCAAGGCTTCCCTGGAGAAGTTGATGGGGAGGCCAGCATGTCATTTGGCTCTGTGAGGTTCATGTTCCTCTAGGGGATCAGGTTGAGCAGATGAGGGAGGCATAGGGACATCAGGATCTGGGATGATGTTGATTTGAGGAGGGGACTCAATTGTCTGTACTGGAGTGGTTGGGTCTGTGAAAACATCTGGATATTCTGGATCTTCTTGAGTTAAGAGTGGGGGTGGCGAGTTGTCTGGGTGATGCTTGGATATTTTTGGGAGTGACAGAGGGTCATCTCCTTCTTTGTCCAAACAGGGGGTTTGGTGGTGGGCAACCAGACACTTGTCAAGAGGTGGGTGGGAGAGAAGGGGATCATCAATGTTCTATCTCAGAGTGGTAGTGCTCCTCATTGTGGGGGATATAGTCCTTGTCACTTGAATCAGGGACTCAGTAGGCCATGTTTGAAGGGTTCTCATCCTACTACTGGATAGCAGGGGTGGAGGGGATGAGTTAGTTCTTTTGTTACACAAATGCACAGAACCTAACTGTCAAGCACACACTCAACAAGTAGTGTGAGACTAATAGAAACAGAGGGATCACACTATCCTTGCAAGGACTTGTGGACAGGTAGAAACTATGCATGGATTGCACAGAAATAACTGAAGAAACTACAAGTACAAGGCATGTATAAATACCTAGGTAGAGCTGTACACAATTTAGGGTAAACATGAGATGCCTAGTATGAATATGGGGGAGATGCATAACCATGAACAAATATGGCACAGAAGAGTAAGTATCCTGAGACAGGGGAAGTGTAACCATAGCCAAAAGGGGAAGGTGTAAGTTGTGCCTTGACAGAACAAGAATGTGGGAATTACAGGTGGCACCACTGTGATCAGTGGTAACATGGAAACCAAGAGTGACTCATCTGGCTATGGATCTAAAAGGAAGGCTGGGTATGAGTGATCATCCAGCCAGGGGCTGTCCAATCCTAGGATACAATAATACTGTGAAGAGAAGTTAAGTGCATAATCAAAAGGAAGATAAGGGGGTAAATCTGCCCATCATTCTATGTTTGTAACATCTTCCGCTTGCCCTCCTGCAGATATCTTGATGCAGGTTTCAAGACCTCACATCAGCATGTCATATCAGGCAAAATCACCCTCATAAAAAGTACCAAAATACAGTAACTTTGTTCATGCAACAAAATACACTCCTTGAATGTAGGTATCCTTGCATAGTATTATGCTCTGCCAGACACATTTCCTGTCACAACCCAACACCATTCAGCACTTGCATTCCCCAGGTTTGCATTTGCAGCTGGTGATGCATTAAAAGAGTGCACAGGGATGTCCAAGATCACACACAATGAGCCACAGGAGCAACTAGAACTTCCACAGCCATCATGCTGGTTGATGTAGATGGTTGTATTCCATGCAGTGATCAGTCATTAAAGCACTAACCAGACAGAGAGAGCTATGTACAGTATTCATGATTATTTCTCACAGATGATCCTCACAGAGTCTGGGGAGATGAGGCTGAGCCACTATCTTCTGATCTAATTGAGCCTCAAAACTGTTTGACACTGTTTGCTTATCTGAGATTTCTATTACATAAGCGCTGGCCGTGCTTGAAAACGCCAGGTCAAGTGACAAGTGCTGGACATATTTATGTTCCGGATTTTGCCACCAACAAAATAGTGATCCCGTTTGAATGAAATCCATGATGCAGTTCCTTGCATCGTACCCGTGCAAGCCGCATTATTGGGGTCCAGCGTATCATGAGGAGAAGAATACAACCCGATCTGGGAAAGAAACCTCTTTCTAGCTGTTACATTCGCACTTCCGTGCCGACCACTGGCCCACGAGGGGTATCCCCGTTAAGCGATTCGC
>JBBPLS010000641.1:0-12209 GCA_038089895.1 Boletellus ananas | reverse complement strand
ATGGAATGGAAGAGAAGTCTCGTGTGTAAGACATGATGACTCAACAGAGATGGTGTCCTTGGGATGCGCGGTGTGTCTTGATGTAAGGAATAGAGAAGATGAAATGTGTGAAGAGGAGAAAAGGAATTGGACTCAAGGGAAATGGCGTCCGTGCGATGTGCGAGGTATTCAGGTGATGAAGGGAAGGAAAAAGGTAAGTGTGGGAAGGAAGAAAAGACGAATTGTAACACTACCCCCTTGTTAACCTCGAAGTCCCCAGACTCGAGCTACAGTGGGACTATGGCAAAATGTCATGGCTGCCATTGTTTGATTTGACGTCAGGGGGAGAAGCAGGAGCGTTTCCAGGGAAAGGGAGTCAAGGGTTTATAAATCAGGGGTAGAAGAAGGAATGGAACGTGGGTGAGGCGGCGGTGGTAGTCTTGGAAGCAATGTGGCAGGAAGAGACGACGACGGAGGTGAGGATGAGGAGGAGGAGTCGGGGTGGTCTATCATGGATGACGAGTTACGAGGTAGTCCCAGGCAATTGGCTAACGCAAGGCCTGGTGCTGTGATCGAATATCCAGGGTAGGTGTACCGCGCGCAATGAAGTTTGTTATTACTAAGGCGGTAGCGATGTAGGCATGCTTGCCAATAGTTGGGGTTGGACAGGGGTTCATCTTCCGGAGTAGCGGTGACTTCCTCGGAGGTCATGGGTGGATAGTCGTCATTGGTTGTGAAGAAAGAGGGGAATATGGGGAGTCGTTTCCAAAGTCGCAGAGAACGGCATCGGTTTGTTGGGCCACATTGCCTAAGCCCGACTGGGTGAAGGTGGCAAGAAGGGGGGTTTTTGAAAGCGAAGGTCTGAACTTTGTAATAAAGTAAAGTAAAAGCGCACGAATGTCCAGGTTCATTAGGATGTTGTTGGTGAGTCCGAAGGTGGTATAGTTGTTGCAGAAATGGTCAAGGGTGGTGACAAAGTGAAGGTCGAGGTGGGTGCTGGCGACAGGGGAGGGGTTGTAGACGAGCTCGCCATGCATGACGAAGGGGAGAGCAGAGGTGGGGATATGGGAGGCGTCCATGGTGGTTGGTGGTCAAGAGGGAATTCAATGGGAGTGTCGCAGGGCTTTCTTATAGTCCTGGAGAATTTCCTTGGCACTCGTAAACTCCGCTTCAGGAAGCCACGAATCTTCTTCTGCGGAATAACCCTTCCACCAGACTAGATATTGCCTCCGAGATGGGGCGCCCTTGTGCCGAAGGATCTTTTCAATTTCGTAATGTTCCTCATTATCTATGAGATCCGGTGGTGGAGAAGGGTAGTTCCGGCCGTGGACGGGGTTCTCGAGATAAGGAGATAGAAGAGAAGCGTGGAACGTGTTGTGAATTTTCCACGCCCGTGGGAGTCGGAGTTTGTATGTGATAGGAGATAGGACGGCGGTGATTGTGAAGGGTCCTTCTCGTTTTGCAGCGAATTTGGGGTTAGGAAGGGATCTTTTGAGATTGCGCCCCTCGAGCCAGACCTTGTCACCAACTTTGAACGGCTTGAAGGCCTTCCAATTTCTGGCTTTCATGGTCTGGCGAGCGAGTTCGTGAGAGGCAAGGGCTTCTTCTCGTGCTGTGGAGAGAAGCTTGAGACGGGATTCTACGGCAGGAATAGAAGAGTCCGAAATGATTGTGGGGAAGGGATGGGGTTCATATCCCATCATGAGATAGAACGGGGATTGGTTGGTGACGGAATGAGGGCGGTGATTATGCGTGAATTCAGCGAGGGTGATATGTTCCGCCCAGGCCACAGGGTTGGCTCCGCAGAAGATGCGGAGGTAGGTTTCGATTTCTTGATTTACTCGTTCCGTTTCTCCATCAGTTTGTGGATGGTAGGCGGTGGAGAGAGCGAGTTCGTAGCCCAGGAGATTTCCGAGTTCTTTTGCAAAGGCAGAGGCGAATTGTGGTCCTCTGTCAGAGATGATCTTGTCGTAGAGACCAAATCGTCAGAAGACTTTGTGAAAAAATAGGGCAGCGATTCCTGAAGCGTCGACGGACTTCTTGGTAGGGCAGAGAATTACCCCCTTTGTAAGCCCATGGTCGACCACGACCAAAAGGGAATCAAAACCGGAGGAGACGGGGAGGTCGGTGATCAGATCGCAAGAGATCTGTTGAAAGGGGCAGGTGGCAGTGGAACGGATGGGAGAGAGTGGGGGGTGCGCCGGGTGAGTATTTGCTTTGTGTTGCTGGCAGACAGCGCAACCAGCAACGTATTGTCGGACGAAAGAGGCAAGACCAGGCCACCAAAACTCAGAGGCGACAAGCTGGCGAGTTTTCAAAACACCAGGGTGACCAGCAGTGGGGTGGTCGTGGTGACGGGATACGACGGAGCGACAGAGGGCAGGGTCAGCAGGGATGTAGACGCGGTCCTGGTAGGTAAGAATACCAGCGTCGTACTTCCAGTCGGAGAGGCGAGAGCGGAATTTGGCAGGGAGTTCGCCAGGGAGGGCGTCGAGGGCGTCGAGAACGAGGGGGTCGGAGGCGGAGGACGCGGCAACCTTGGTGGTCAATTCCGCGTCTATGAGATTGACGAAGAGGGTCGAGGGGAAGAGGGTAACATCCTCGTTATCGTCGTCATGGGCAGGGATATGGTCAGGTCGGCGAGAGAGAGCATCAGGGGCGGAGAGGTTGCGACCAGGAACGTGAGAAAACTGAACATCGAATTCCGATAGCTCTAGGAGCCAATGGGCTTGACGACGGTTTAGTTTACGAGGTTGGCGGAAGTAAGTTAAGTTTTTGTGGTCCGTGAAGACCTGGACAGGGTGGGGTGCACCAAGGAGGTAATGGCGCCATGCATCGAGACCGCGCATGACGGCAAGGAGCTCGCGGTCGTAGATATCATAATTACGTTCGGCCGGGCCAAAAGTCTGGGAGAGATAGGCACATGGTTGCCATTCACCGTTGACGTCCTGTTGGAGAAGAACTCCTCCGGAGGCGTGTTTAGAGGCGTCGGTGGCAATGGCAAAGGGAGCAGTGAGGTCGGGGAGTCGAAGTGTGGGTTGCGAGGTGAATGCTTCCTTGAGGTGCTCAAAGGCCTCTTGGCAAGCGGGAGTCCAAGACCAGGGGTGATTTTTCTTGGTGAGGTCAAGAAGAGGGCGCGCGACGGATGAATAGTGGGGAATAAAGCGGCGGTAGAAGTTGGCGAAGCCAAGGAAGGACCGAACATCCTTGACCTTCTGGAGAGTGGGCCAGTCGGCGATGCCAGCGACTTTGGTTGGGTCCATTGTGAGAGACCCCGGTTTGACGATCATGCCGAGATATTCGATTTCTCGGACATCAAACGAACATTTTTCCAATTTGAGATAGAGGTCGAGTTCGTCCATTCGTTGGAGAACTCGTTTGGTGCGGATGGTATGGTCATTGTCATTGTCGGAGAAGATGAGGAGGTCGTCCATGTAGATGACCAGCCATCCTTCTGCAATCATGTCGCGGAAGGAATCGCTCATAAATCGTTGGAAGGTGGGAGGGGAATTGGTCATTCCGAAGAACATGACGGTGGGTTCAAAGAGTCCTCGGTGAGTGATGAAGGCGGTCTTCCATTGGTCACCTTCCTTGATTCGGATGTTGTTATACCCCCATTGGACGTCAAACTTGGTAAAGACTTTCGCGTCCTTGAGTTTGTCGATGAGGTCGGAGATTAGGGGAAGGGGATATGCGTCGCGGATGGTGTGTTCGTTGAGGTATCGGTAGTCTTGACAGGGTCGGAGACCTCCATCCTTTTTCTTAACGAAGAAGAAAGGAGAGGCTTGGGGGGATTTCGATGGTCTAATTTTGCCGGACTTCAGGTTTTCGTTGATGAAGTCATCGGCGGCTTGTCGTTCGTCTGGGGAGAGAGGATAAAGTTTCCCTATCTTAGGGACAAAGGAGTCGTCGAGGTTTATGGCATGATCATAGGGGCGAGAGGGGGGTACATGGTCGGTTGCTTCTTTGCTAAAGACTTTAGCAAATTCGGCGTAGGTTGGGGGGAGCACTTTCTTTGGTTTAGCTAGCTCGGCTTGCATGGCTAGTTCAGTGGACAGGATGAGCTTTCGAATGTATTCAATGAGCGAGGGGGAGGCGATTCGGGATCCGTAACGTTGGACCCGATTCAAGTGGTAGAGGCCTAGGCCTCGGACGATGTAGTCGTCAGCGTCTTCGGTTTTGTTGTATTTCCGAAAACCTGACAGTTCTGTGGGCTCTAAGGTGGTTTGTTTTCTAGGGTCGACCCTAGGAAGGGGGGTCATGGTTCGCGGGGTGTGCTGTGTGAATCTGGTACGGGCAGTGCGGTGAGCCTTTTCAAGGAGAGCTGATTTGTCCTTTTCCAAAGGAATCAGGATTCTGCCGGCTTCCCAGTCAATGGTGGGGTTCATGGCGTGAAGCCACGGGTATCCTAGGATGGCGTTTTCTCGTCCGCCATGCATGACGTTGAAAGCAATCCTCTGCGTGATGCCTCCGATCTGTGTGTAAAGGACTGCTTCGTACTTGCAGACTGTATTCGTGGAGTTGTCAGTGTTCTTGATGGCAAAGGGTTCTTTCAGGGGAGTGATGGGAATGTCATTTCTCTTGACAAAGTCCCAGTCGATGCAATTGATCATGGCGCCGGAGTCAATGATTGCGGCGGTTTCGATGGTTTTCATGGTTAGTGGGGATGTGATCAGTGTCAAAGCGAGGTATAGGGAGTTTCGCTTTGTTCCGGGTACTGGGAGGACGGTGGTACTGGGTTTCGTTAGTATGGGTTCGGTGACGATGAACGCCTTGCGTCCAAGTTTCGTCAGGGCAGTGTGGGTTCCTTTTGGGAGTTCCGTGGGCAACCGTGCCCGGAACGGGTTCTGGGGGGTGTTGTCGGTGGGAGGGGTCGCGGAAGGAACTGGCTTCGCTTCCGGTTCTTCGGTGAAGGCTTCTTGCCCCAGCTTTCGGATGGTGGCAATGTTTTCTATGTCGTCCTTCCGGGCGAGAGCGCGGAAGGGGTTCATGGGCGATGGTACAGGGGTTTGTGGTACGGGGGTGTCGAGGTTCTTCCTGAGAGCCAGTCTGGCTCGGAAGGGGTTCGTGGTGCATTTCAGACCGAACGTGGTCTGAAAGGGATTCTGGGGGCGGAGGGCGGGAATGTTCTTGGCGCGAGGTCGTGGGGTCGGGGTGTCAATGGTTCTCGGGCATTCCCGAGTCACGTGTCCTGGTTGACGGCAGCGGAAGCACCGTCCTTCTCTTCGGCAGTTCTCCCGTTCAGTGGGAGAAAGCTTGGCAAGGCGTGGGGTCGTGGGTTTCGATGGGTACATGGTGATCTGTGGGTTCGGGGTGTTCGGTGGGTACAGTGGTTCAGTGTGACGAAGGGAAGGCCCCGTCGTTCGGTGGTTTCGGTGGTGTCTGTGGTTTCGGGGGGGAGGCGCGTACACGATGGTAGGCCTAGAGAGAAGCTAGTCTTTTGTTACGCTTGGCGCGGGTAGCGTCAAACGTAGACTCAAAGCCTAGTCAAGGGGTTCAGTGGGTGCAGGGTAAACCGCAAGGACGACGGTCGCTTGCGGGTCTGGGTAAAAGCCGCACTAGGACTGTGGTCGCTTGCGGGTCTGGGTAAAAGCCGCACTAGGACTGCGGTCGCTAGGCGGGTTCGGGGGCCGGCCAAGGAGCAAGGCTCGCTTGGTGGATCAAGGGTTCGAGGGCCGGCCAAGGAGCAAGGCTCGCTTGGTGGATCAAGGGTTCTGGGTGAGCCGCAAGGGATGAAGATCTCTTGCGGATTCGATGATATCTTCCTAGGAGCAGCGCTCGCTAGGTGGGCAAAGGGTCCGAGGTAATGAGGCTAGATTGAGTAAGACTAGCTTAGGGAATACAGGCCTAAGTACTCGGGTTTATATATGTGGATGAAGTGCGCACAGACCAGGCGGTGCGGATAAGCTATCTAAGATAAGGAGTCATGGATAATGAGTCAATGAGAAAAGGATGACGAAGCATGGGTAATCATGCTGAGTCAATGAGAACAAGAATCAAGGTTTGACGAAGATGAAATGAGTCAATGAGAAAGAGAAGCAAAGGATGACAAAGCATGAGTAATCAAGAATGAGTCAATGAGAAAAGAAGCAGGGTATGACAAAGATGAAATGAGTTAGTGAAGAAAGGAGAAGGTCATGGAATGGAAGAGAAGTCTCGTGTGTAAGACATGATGACTCAACAGAGATGGTGTCCTTGGGATGCGCGGTGTGTCTTGATGTAAGGAATAGAGAAGATGAAATGTGTGAAGAGGAGAAAAGGAATCGGACTCAAGGGAAATGGCGTCCGTGCGATGTGCGAGGTATTCAGGTGACGAAGGGAAGGAAAAAGGTAAGTGTGGGAAGGAAGAAAAGATGAATCGTAACAAACCCTGTCCTTTCCCCACGATCATTTCGGACTCCTCCATTCCCACCGTGGAATCCCATCTCAAGCTTCTCTCCACAGCATGAGAAGAAGCCCTCGCCTCCCACGAACTCGCCCATCAAACTATGAAAGCCAGGAACTGGAAAACATTCAAACCGTTCAAGGTTGGCAACAAAGTCTGGCTAGAGGGACACAATCTCAAACGTTCCCTTTCCAATCCCAAGTTTGCTGCAAAATGAGAGGGACCGTTCACAATCACCACTGCCCTTTCCCCAATCATGTACAAACTCCAACTCCCACAGGCGTGGAAAATTCATAACACATTCCACACTTCTCTCTTATCTCCTTATCATGAGAACCCCGTCCACGGCTGGAACTACCCTTCTCTGCCACCAGACCTTATAGATAACGAAGAACATTATGAAATAGAAAGATTCTTCAGTACAAAAGCGCCCCATCTCGGAGGCAATACTTAGTCAGGTGGAAGGGTTACTCCGCAGAAGAGGACTCGTGGCTTCCAGAAGCAGAGTTTACCCATGCCAAGGCAATTCTCCAGGGCTATAAGAAAGCCTTGCGATGCTCCCATTGACCTCATCCCCTCTTGACTCTTGACCACTATGGACACCTCCCACATCCCCACCTCTGCTCTCCCCTTCGTTATGAATGGACAACCCATCTACAACCCTTCTCCTATCATTGATCAACTCCTGGATGCTGCTCTCTTAGATTCCCGCCTCATTACCACCCTTGACCACGTCATCAGCGCCCATTCCCTGCTCGGCTATCTCCGAGATGTCTATACTCATCATATGGCTATGAGAAATGCCATCATTGGCCTCACTGACCACGTCCCCATGAACTTACATATTCGCGCCATGTTTACCTTTCTGCAATGCTCTGATCTCTGTCTTCACAACGCTCTCCTGGCTGCCCTTACTCAACTAGGATTAGGGATTGCCGTCAATCAAATTGATAACATCCTGCGAGATTTCAGCAATGA
Source organism: Boletellus ananas (assembly GCA_038089895.1). Taxonomy (NCBI): domain Eukaryota; kingdom Fungi; phylum Basidiomycota; class Agaricomycetes; order Boletales; family Boletaceae; genus Boletellus; species Boletellus ananas. The sequence goes on along the minus strand of JBBPLS010000641.1, from coordinate 4,867 downwards.
ATCTCCCACCCTCCCCGAACACATGATTATCAATGATGCACATCCTCCCGTCGCCTCCGAGGATACGGCTACAAATCAGGATGATGAACCCCTCTCTGACTCTCATCTCCATTATTGGCAAGCTTGCCTACACTGTCACCGACTCAGCCACAATAAGCTATACTGCAAATGATATACTTGCCCAGGATGCCACAATACAGCCCCCGGACACACCATCGCAAATTGCATGGGCCCTCAGCGAAGTCCTCCAACCTTCCCTTCTTCCTCTGTCTTGTCACACTGGAACACGCCATCTCCTCCACCCCGACCTCATCCGTATCATTGCCCTCGTCGTCAATACGCCTCAAAAGCAACCTCCCTGATTCCACAATCCATTATTTTCCCTGACATTTCTCTCACTACCCCCACTCTTTGGACCCCCAACCCTATACCTACCCCAGACTCCTTTTCTCCAGGACACGCTCTTGCCTCTCATCCTGACCTTGCACCATTCACCCCCGAGCATTCCCCTTCCCCATCCGATCGCTCCTCTTCCCCCGGTACCTGTTGGTGTGACCCCATGGACCCCCGTCAAACCATCCTCAAGCATATGGGTTTCGTCACTAATCAAGAAACCTGCCCACTGGGATATCCTGATTGGCCCACGCTCCGCATCCTCTTATGCGCTCACCACTCCACCGACGATGCACGGGATCCCCCATTTGACTCTGCCAACTTCACTGACCTTCACAGCATATTTCAATTTCTCAACATCTATGAGTCCTATGAATGTACCTCCACTACTGCACCTTCCTCCCTCACGTACAATGGACATGATGTCCCACTTGCTGGGGTTATCAGCCATGACACTAACGGTGACAAGATCTTCCAACGGTTCCAATAAAGCTTGAGTCTGGGGACTTCGAGGTTAACAAGGGGGTAGTGTTATGTTTCCTTTTCCTTTGCTTCACACGCTTCATCTTTTTCCTTCAAACCCTTCACCTGATTACATCGCGTATCACATGGATGCTATTTTTCATGAGTCATCGTGTCTTATACATGAGACTTCTCTTCCATTCCATGAGCTTCCTTTTTCTCATTGACTCAGCTTGATTACCCATGCTTCGTCATCTTATTCCCATTGACTCATCCTCTATGACCCCTTATCTTTGAAACGCTATTGACACAGCTTGGTCTGTGTGCACTCTGGATACCTATATAAACCCGAGTACTTAGGCCTGTATTCCCTAAGCTAGTCTTACTCAATCCTAGCCTCATTACCTTGGACACTCCTGATCCACCAAGTGAGCCTTGCTCCTTGGCCAGCCACTACCACCGAATCCGCCTAGTGACTATCGTCCTAGTGTGGCCTTTACCTCGACCTGCTAAGCAACTTAGGTCCTTGCAGTTTTCCCTCACACCCACCGAACCATTGACAAGGCCTTGAGTCTACATTCAATGCTACCCGTGCCAAACGTAACAATCAGTAAGGGAACAACCCAATCAATAGGAGGACAACTTGAGCAGCAGAGGGACAACCCAATTAGCAAGGTGATCAGTAGGGAATAACCCAATTAGCAAGTTGATCAGTAGGGAATAACCCAATCAGTGAGAAGACAACTTGATCACCAGAGAGATAATCCAATCAGCAAGGGGACAACCAGATCAATAGGGAAACAACTCAATCAACAGGAGGACAATTGATCAGCAAAGAAACAACCCAATTAGTAGGAGGACAACTTGATTAGTATAGAAACAACTTTATTAGCAAGCTGATTAGTAGAAGACAACCTGATCAATAGGAGGATAACTTGATTAGTAGTGAAACAACTGATCAGCAAGGGGACAACCCAATCAGTAGATGACAACCTAATCAGTAGAGAAACTACCTGGGGGGGCAACCTGATTGATAGGGGGACAATTTAATTAGTAGGAGAACAACATGATCAGTAGAGAGGTAATCTGATTAGCAGCTGATTAGTGAGATGACAACCCAATTAATGAGAAAACAACTTGATCAGTAGGGGGACAATTGATCAACAAAGAGACAATCTAATTATCAAGGGGACAACCTGATTCACTGAAGGATAATCTGATCAGTGGGAGAACAACTTGATTAGTAGGAAGATAACCTGATCAGCTTGCTAATCAGCAAAGGGACAACCCAATGAGCAAAAGAATGTAGGAGTGCACTCTACTAATATCATCTATTTACTCATAAATTTTCACACAAATTTTCACAATTATTCCATTGTTGTGCAGCCTCACCATGGAAGACAGTGACATCCCAAGCTACCACCTATTTTTTTACTATTTCTTCCAGTATTTATTTTGCAGTTGTTGTACAGCCTCACTGGTAGGTGGAAATGCTACCAACCACTGGGTTGGGACAGCACAGTTCATTTGGAGCACTCTAACAGCAATCCTATGTGCCACCTGATTTTTTCATGGTTTTTCGCAATTTATTTCATGGTTTTGCTCAAATACCATGGTCATATGACCTGGAAGAATGGCAGCTTCGGACAGCAGGTGGCAGTGCTGCCAAAAACAGGTTGTACAGCCTTGCAAGCAGCTTCTGAAGGGAGAATGGTGTTGGGCGGCGGGTGGCAGTGCTACCAAAAACCAAGCAGTGAGTTGACTGTGTGTGCTCATTGTTGCAGTGGGTCTGAGTGCTGTGTAGGTCACCTGGGATGTCTGTAGGAGTTGCTGGGACATGTGGGTGGCCAAGGCATGTGTGTGTCCTGTCTGTTGCTGGTGGCGTCTGTGCTGACCTACATGCTCGGTAGTTAGTGTCTCCATACCAACTTGTTTCGAGTTGCTGCATGTGTCACTTGCTGCACCATTTGTCCGACCATCTGTCCCATCACATCCGACTCCATTTGCGTCGATCTAGCAGTCCTCAACTTGATCCTTGCCCCCACCTACCCTCCAGCCTCTTTATACCAGCATGCAGGTCCGTTTGGTTGTCCTGCTCGCTTCTATTGCTGCCTGGAGGTCTGGCATGATTGGGGAATGCATTGGGTATGTGTGGTTCATGCTCTGAGGCATCGGGTGCACACTGTGCCCTTGGAGGTGAGTTGGCCTCCTCCCTATTCTTTGCCAGTTTGCCAGCTTGTTCTGACATGTTTGGTGGTTGTTTAGAATGTCCTTGGTGGCTGTCGACATTGCTCGTCACATCCGCTTCACCATCCAGTTCATCCAGCTTGAGTAGAGCTGCTCTGGGTGAGTTTCCCTCAATGTATTGCCCAGCCAGTTTGTTGACCTTGTCGAGCACCTTCATCAGCACTTTAGGGCAGTTCCCAGGGTCATCGTCACCACTGCACATGGGCAATACATCCGGTTTGACCATGGCACCTGGAGCTTTGATGCTCACAGATACCCAACTCTCCCCCTCGAGCTTGAAGCTCTGGGGTTCATCTTGTCTTGCTGCTCTGTGGGCTCGTCGGGCAGTACAGGAGGTGTTGGGCTGTCAGGCAAGTTGCTGTCACCTGCTGACATGACTTTGCAGGTGCTGTTGCTGGTCGCCCAAGTTCCGTCATACTCACCTCTATGCTCTCAATCGACTTGACTGGGCCACATGGGCCACCACTCTGGTCACTATCACTATCCCCCTCAAGATCTGCATCTGGGGATGCCCCCCTGACCTGTCCACTACCCTGTGCATCTGCGCTTTGATGCGTGATGCGTTTGTCTGGTCTACCAAGGGTTCTACCATCCCACCCAGCTCAACTTCGACATCATCAGGTGTCCATGTGCTATCCAGTGGTTTGGTGGGTTTGGGTGGTCAATGCACATCCTTGCTGTCGTCCTCTACTTCTCCCTTCACCTCCAACACCTTGACCTCGGCCATTGCAACCCCTTCGTCACCCTCCTCCATTAGCATTGGGGGCTTCTACAGACACGACCAAGTGATGTATTGCATCACCCATCTCGTCTATAGGGTCATCCAATGTGGTCGTTGGGATTTCATCTGCCACTGGGCTCTTCGCTCTGTTGGCTGACATCATTGGTTTGGTATGCGATGCACTTGGTGTGCTCATGTTGGCAGTTATATAGAGTATGTTGCTGTAGGTAGTCCGTAGCGTGTATGTGTGGTCATCTAGTATGGCGCCACTGGTGAATGGACTGGTATGCAATATATGCTTGATGCACTGGCATTTGAGTCCATAGAGTGGTGTGTGCCCACATGGGTGGGCAGTAGAGTGGTGACCAGGCATGGTGGGCTGAGGGCAAGGGCAAGTACAGGAGGGCAAGAGGGTGAGGCAAGAGATGGCTCAGGCTGTCTCTTGGCTTGCCCTCATGCATCCTGCTGCCCATGGTCAGACAGGCTGGAAGAACAGGCAGGCTGCACAGCCTTGCAAGTGGCTACTGAAGGGAGAACGGTGTTGGATGGCAGGTGGCAGTGCTACCAAAAACAGAATCCCACATGGTTTTCGGGTCGGCTGGCTCAGTTGGAGGCCTAGCCGCTCCTACCAACCCAGCCGGCCCAAACGACCTATCCGACCCAAGCAGTGCCTAATGATCACCCCGAAAACTCCCACACACTGTTCTCCCTTCACTTTAAGACTAGGAGGGGGTGACCCGATGTGCCTTTGGCACATGGTGGAAGGTTAGTTTTTTTTTTTGATTGAGTCAATATAAAGGGAAAAATGCCCTGGTAAGCAGAGGGATGACTTGATGAAAAGATGTAGGAAGGGGTGACCTGATGTGCCTTTAGCACATGGTGGGGGGGTAATATGTTGATGGAAAGTCTCTCCCATTTTATTTCAAAGTCAAAGTAAAAAGGGAAATGTCCTCATGACCTCATCAGTCAGGAGACAACTTCATTAACAGGAGAACAACCCAATCAGTAGAAGGACAACCTGTTCAATATAGGGGGACAATCTGG
>JBBPLS010000640.1:0-12265 GCA_038089895.1 Boletellus ananas | reverse complement strand
GCGTAAGCTGCGGTCACGGGTTGTGGATGCCGACGAGGTTCTGTATGAACGGTTTATTCGCGCCACCTCTCATTGGAAACGCCGAATTGGATTTGTTGTTCGGCGGGTTTCTCCCCTGCCTAGACCATCATCCTAGACAGTATTTGTCTATTGTCCTTGATGTGCGCCCCCTATACTCATGTTGCGTTATATGTCCCCGATTGTGAAAGAGTCTTAGTGAATTCGGGACAACCTACGTGAACTACTTGTCTAGTCTATCGGAAATCGTGCGGTGATGATCGTGGTGCACGGCATTGTCACTACGGTTTTGTCGATGCCGTACCTAGGCTCTATCGAACGAGTTAATATCAATTGCCATTGGAACCAATTTATCGCGAGACAGGTTTCCCCTCTACCTGAATCACCACTTTAAGCAATATTTTCAAGTGTATCTAGGACCTGTGTTCCGATGTGTGTTCCTAGGGGCTAAATATTCGGGACATTGAGCCAGGCGTACTACTCAATCGTCTCCGAGCTGTCGAAGTGTATCAGGATTGTGTTGAGTATCCTGAATCTAGCAGAACAAGGAGACGATGATGGAAATAACCACTTGCACACGATAGAGTATCGAGACCTTTGTTTTATGTTAATTGAATACTCTGTATGCGGCATCGAGGAGGTCATTGGCTTGGCATGCATATATGTGCACCGTGAACTCGGCGAGCTACCATGGCCTTTGCGACGTTCAGCTTTCGATCCACGATGTGAGTAGGTCGCCTTTGGCGAACCCTATAACTTTTCTGGAGCGCATACTCCCTGGGGGAATCGAACACCGCAATTAGTTCGTGCCGCATTGTCTATTTGTCCAGCCACGAACCACAGCCGACTCATGCTCCCTAGGCGACGCCCTCGCCCACTTCCTCGCCTTACCTTGTCGAGGAGAACCCTGTCCCTCTGCCCGGTTGTCGTCCGTCGCGAATCTTGCACTAGCAGCCTAAACTCTTTTGTCCTCTTTCCTAAGCGCTCACTGGCGCCCCGGGTCGTCATGTATGTTGCTATCAAGCAACGTGGCGCACGCGTGTCCGAAAAGGTACGACCAGAGACAAGGAATAAGAAGCGAAAGCTGTATCAAGCGGTGCAGTTGCCAGCATCCCCAATCCGAGTGGGGACCCAGTATCGCGGGATGTCTTGGCGTTGTTCGCGCGATACAGCACTCTCGGCACGGTCGACTCGAAAGCGGAAAACCGCAATAGGAAGGATTACACAGTTATCGTAGGGCTATATGAGGATATTTGCAATACTAATGCAACGATATACGAGCACACACGAACGTCGCCGTCTGTACGAATATACTCAGTACGAGACGGAGTCTGCGACTGAGGTGGAGACGCGTCCATACGAGGGTTATCTACCGAGATTATGTAATACGGAAGTGGCCGAGTCCGTTTGGATATGCGGCACACGAACGTGATGAATAAAATACAACACTCCCCCCTCAAACGGACGGGTGTAGGCCCAACTCGTGTGCAAAATGCTTAGCCTTGGCGCTAGGCAGTGCCTTGGTAAGTGTATCCGTGACCATATTGGAAGAAGGACAATAATGAAAAAAATAGAACTGTTTTTGATGCTGAAATGAATAAAGTGGTAGCATATGTCAATGTGCTTGGTGCGCGCGTGATAACTGCTGTCATGCGTTAAGGTGATAGCTGACTGATTGTTGCTGTACAGAACCAGTGGGTGTGTGAGCAGTGCGAACATGCCACCAATCAAGCAATGGAGCCAGATGGCCTCCTTAGTGGCATGTGTTGTGGCGACATATTCAGATTCGGCTGTGGACAGGGTAACCAATTCCTGCTTCCTTGACCCCCACAGGATGGCTCCCCCATTGATGAGAAAAGCATACCCAGTGATGGTGCGATGGTGTTCCTGGGTTGTGCCATCTGCATCAACATAGCCAATGAGGCCTGTCATTTGCATTCCAAAGGTGAGTGTGAGTGCTTTGGTTCCTGCAAGGTATCGGAAAATCCACTTCATGGCCTCCCAGTGATCCCATCCTGGGTTAGTGCAAAACTGTGCAACAAACAAATCCTACAAATGATGTCATGAATGCAATGTCTGGGTGGGTCCCACTGGCCAGGTGGATCAACAAACTGACCATCTATCAATAAGGAATGCTGCACATCTGGGTGACTTCACTCATCATCTTTGGCAACTGCTTCTTGGACAGGTGGATATGTGGATCAAGGGGGATTGAGACCAGCTTGATGTCAGAGAAGTTATACTTGGCCAGGATTGTGTTGATGTAGGGCTCTTGGGACAGGGATATGGTATGGGCAGTGCAGTCACAAGTGACTTTCATCCCCAGCAACCAGCTGATGGGCCTGAGATTAGTAATCTGAAAATGGATTCTGATCTCATTCTTGAACACCTTGATGAGCAAGGGGGAATTCCCTGTGATGGTGCAGTCATTGATGTGTGATGCAAGAATTAAGATGTTCACTGCAATGGTGGCAACAAATATGCTCCAGTCAGCCTCCATATATATGAAGCCCAGGTCCTTGAGTGTACCCCACAACTTCTGATATCATTTCAGGGCACCCTGCTTGGAGCCATAGATGTGACACAGAGGCAGGTGATGAGGTCATGTCCCTGTTTGTCATAGCTGGGTGGGAGTTCCATAAAGATGACCTTGTCATCATCTAGCTTGCTGTTCAAGAATGCATTGTGGAAATCAAAAACATCAATGTCCCAATCATGGTATGCTGTGATGGCAAGGATCAGGCAAAGGGAAGCAAGATGAGTGACTGGTGCATATGTGTCATGGTAGTTCACACCATACTGTTGGGTAAAGCTATGAGCAACAAGCTGTGCTTTGTATTTGTTGATTTTGCCTGTAGTATTCTTCTTAATTCTGAAGGTCCACTTGCAGCTGACGACATTGGTATCCTTGCTGGGCTGCTTGACAACATTCCAAGTGTGTACATCTGCCAGGCTCTGTAACTTGACATTGATGGCTTTCTCCCAGCATGGCCAGTCTGGTCGTGCTCTGGCCTCATCAAGTGTTGCTGGTTCCAGACCCTCTGCCTCTCTAGTTCCTACAAGCAGTGCGAACACTGCATTGTTATCATTCAACTCCCATGCTGATGACACACACTCTCCCTCAACACCCTTTACCACCGCCACCTGGATTCCCTTTGGCAAGAGTGTACCACCCTCATGCCTGTCATGAGTTCCAATGCTGGCCTTCAACAACTTAATTTACGGTGAGTCTTTTGCAAATGATCTGAGCATTGCAACTCAGGGTTGCCAGGCAGGAGGGCTATATTGGGGATGGATGGTGACAGGGTAGGCAGAGCGAGATCAGGTATCCTATTGAATAGAGTGGAGTCAATGGGTGGCATTGTCTGATCATCTTTGCTTTCAAGCCAGGTCAAAGTCAGCTCATCAACCTGCTAGAAGGTGATGTTGTGTTCAACAACCACAATATGGTAGTCCAGTAAGTAAACATGATGCACTGTGGATTCAGCATCAAAGCCAACCCAATGACCCTCACAAACGTGGCTGTTGAGCTTTGGTCCAGACCAGTCAAGAACCCAGCATTTTGCTCTCCAGTGGGGTAAGCCTTCCAGGTTGGGCTTCTCCCCATATAGCATTTTGTATGGTGTCTTCCTGTCCAATGCCTTGATGGCTGATCAGTTCTTGACCCAGATGATATGCAGGAGCACTTCCCCCCACAAATTCTTTGACAGGCTGCTATTGTGTAGTATGGTGTACATATGCTCTACAAGTGTATGGTTGAGACACTCTGCAATGCCATTGTGTTCAGGAGTGTTGTGAGTGGTCAATTTTCATATGGTATCTTTTGACTACAAATGATGAGTGAAATTGTCAGACAGGTACTCCCCCCCACAATTGGAATGGAGTTACTTCACAAGAATGCCATGTTGTGTCTGTAGCCAAGACTCAAACCCCTGGTAAGCTTGGAAAATGTCAGATTTGGCTGTCATGAGGCTGACACATGTATAGTGCATGTGGTCATCAGTGAAAGAGCTGTAGTAGCTGCACTTCCCTTGAATTTGAACGGGTGAAGGTCCCCAGACATCAGTACAGTGGCTCAAATTGTTACGATTTCTCTCATCTTTCACAGTATCTTCTTTCTTTCTCTACTACACCCATGTCGCTCTCCTGTCTTCAACATATTCTTCTATGATTACATTCACTTTGTTATTGTCATGAGCGGTTCTCATGTGAGCGTTATACCTCTTTAGCTTCCCTTCTTTTCTTCATCATCATTGTTTAGTCTTCTGCAGCAACGATCATCATTGTTGCTTACTTTCCTTCCAATTTCCATTGCATTCCATGATGTTCTATGCTTACATGTCCCTTTCACACTGCTTGGTCTGTGCACCCCTTTTTTTAGTATATAAACCCTTAACTTGTCGCCCTGTATCTTCATTCTCGCTCTGTGCAATCCATGTGTACTCTTGAGTCCTCCCTAGTCTCTTAAGGCCTCCTCAGGCATCTTAGACCTTCATCGCCTTAGGGCCCATAGTCTCCTACCCATTTTTCTGAACATATAGTCTCAAGACTGCCTCTACCAGCATACAGTCCCTTTGTCCCTTCAGGCTGAGTTGTACCTCTTCATGAGTGTCCTGCCTGCAAGGTCTTAGTCTCAGTCACTTGAGGTATGCTCTGCATAACAAAAGATTGAGAATCTCCTGTGTCTCTCCTATCTAGGAGTAGGACAACCCCAGACACCATACCTTGTATCACAGCCCCAGAATCCTCAGACGAGGAGTTTGCATCGACACCACCGTCGACCCCTTGTACCTTAGAACCACCCCAGCCCCCTACCCCCAGACATCGCCATAGGCTCTTTGCCTCTCAGTACCCCAGTAACCCCAGCCCCATAACACCCCCAGTCTTTGCACCCCCACATTCTCAACCTTGACCAGCCCCAGCACTCCCAGCCCCAACCCCAGCACCCCCAGTCCCAGCCCCAGCACCCCCTACCCTAGCACCCTCAGTCACCATGACAGAACTTAAAGCCACTCTCCCCACAGATTTTTCTGGAGAACCCACCAATGCAACCTGATGGATCAAAGCCATGAAGGGATATTTCACCATCAACCCCACGTTGTACTCTAAAGATGAACACAGGGCCCTGGCTATCCTAAACAGGATGAGTAGGGGACAGGGAGTCTCTTTCTCTGAGATGTGGCTTGACTATATGAGCAATCCCAAGATCACTTCCACTGAGAAAACTTTTGACAAGTTTGTTGAAAACTTCAAGCCCACCTTCTACCCCTTCAACACCAAAGCAACTGCACGTGCGGAACTTGCCAAGCTCATCCAGAAATCCTTCAAATGCCCTGATGGCGAAATAGACAATGGATTCCAACGATATATCACTGAGTTCCAGAACCTCTCAGCCAAGGCAGGCATCTCCAAGGACGATACCCATAGACATGTTCTCCCTCGGACTAGACCAACAACTCGCTATCATGATCCTCTCCATGACCGTCATCCCCACCACTGTTAAAGAATGGATTGAGAAGGCAAAGACTTTCCATGCCCAGAAGGCCTGCATTGCTGCACTTCGCAAAGGTCATAAGCACCCCTCATCATTTTCCCCTCGCTCCTCCACCTCTGACCCAAATGTCATGGACGTAGATGCTATCTGCGTCTCTAAACTCACCCCTGCTGAAAGAGCCCATTGTTTCAGAGAGGGCCTTTGTCTCTGCTGCAGGAAGAAGGGCCACAATGCACAGCAATGCTGCACCTTCTCCTCTAATGCCTCTACCTCTGCCAATCACCCTAGACCCCCCCAACAAGTCCAGACCGCCACCACTGTTGCCCCACCAAATGCTCCCCCTCCAGTCAAGACCCCCACTGCCCTCAGAGCCTATGTCAATAATCTATGCTCCTCTGGAAAGGATGAGGGTGAGATCCTACAGACCCTCAAGCTTTGCTTCGACAATGCCCCCAAGAAAGAACCCTCTTTAGGTTTTCAGTAAGGGAAGAAGTAGTGACATCTCCTTCCCTAGATATCTCCACTGTACTAGTAGGACTCTCAAATGAATGAACCATGCATCTCCCAGTTCACCTACAAACGAGATCTCAAAGCGTCAACACCACCACTCTCATCAATTGTGGAGCCACCAGCAATTTTATTGACACCTCTCTAGTCCCCCGCCTTCGCTCAGCCATCAGATGACTTCTCCAACCCCTCACTGCCTATAACATTGATGGAACACCTAACCACCAAGGAACCATCAAATACACCATCACCACCAATGTCACTTTCCCTGGAATCTCTGACACCGTCACCTTCCTCATAACTTCCCTCAGATCCCCTCATGTCATCTTGGGCATGACCTGGCTCAAGAAACAAAACCCCCTCGTTGATTGGTTGGCTAACACCTTGACCCTCCAGGATGCTGTGGTACCTCTTCATGAGAGTCTGCCCTGGAAGAAGAACAACACTGACCAATACCCGGAACACCTTGGCAAGATCACCCTGTCCATAGAACTGGGTCAAAAGGAGAAACCTCTGGAACAAGAGGTTCCTTCTTGGTGCAAGGAATTCACTGATGTCTTTTCTGAAAAGATGTTCAGCACCCTACCGCCCCATCATCCCTTTGACCACACTATTGAACTGAAACCGTCTTTCGTCCCAAAAATTGCCAAGATCTATCCTCTAAATCCTACTGAACACAAGGCTTGTTGGACTTTCATCAAAGAGAACCTCAAAACTGGTTGCATCATCCCATCCAAATCTCCTCAGGCAGTCCTGTTCTTCTTTGTACCTAAAAAGGATGGTATCCTCCGACCATGTCAAGACTACCAGTATCTCAACTCACACACCATCTGCAACACCTATCCCCTTCCCCTCATCTCAGAGCTCATCGATGACATGAAGGATTCCACACTTTTCACCAAGTTCGATGTTCGATGGGGGTACAACAACATCTGTCTTTGAGAAGAAGATCAATGGAAAGCCACCTTTATCACTCCCCTTGGCCTCTTTGAACCCATGGTAATGTTCTTTGGTTTCAACAACACACTCCCGACATTCCAAGCATTCATGAATCATATCTTCGCTAACATGATCGCAGAACGATAGCTAAAGATCTACATGGATGACATCAGCATCCACACCAAGGATGATCTGGAACTCCACCACACCCACACCAAATGAGTCCTCCTTCACCTCTGAGAACACGGTCTTTCTCTCAAGATCTCCAAGTGCTTCTTTGATGTTCCTCAAATGGAATACCTAGGTCTTATCATCAGTCAAGGACACATTGAGATGGATCCCATCAAACTCAAAGCGATTAACACCTGGGAACACCCCACCTCCATCAAGGGTATTCGCTTGTTCCTCAAATTTGCCAATTTCTACCGTAAATTCATTTCTGGATTCTCTGACCTCGTCACCCCCCTCACTCTCCTCACCCGGAAGGATGAGCCATGGTAATGGACCCCCCTCCAACAATGAGCTTTCAACACCCTTAAGCAATGGTTTTCCTCATCACCTGTCCTCACTTTTCCTAGTGTCTCCAAACTGTTCTCCATCATGACTGATGCCTCTCTCCTTGCAGCTGGTGCAGTTCTCCTCCAGACCAACTCCAATGGCGACCTCCATCCCTATGCCTATTTCTCCAAAACCTTCTCCCCAGCTGAACAGAATTACGACATCTACGACCAGGAACTCCTTGCCATCATCCTTACTCTCCAGGAGTGGTGCCAGTACCTCTTAGGAACCTCCCACCCAGTAACCATCCTCACTGATCATAAGAACCTATCATACCTCAAAGATCCTTGAAAACTCTCCCACCATCAAGTCCACTAGTCCCTCTTCCTCCAAGACTTTGACCTCGTCTGGCAGGTCACCCCTGTTACAACCATAGATGAGCGCACAGAGTTTCCCAATCTTTCTCCGGTTGATCTTCCTCTTACTTTGAACTGTTCTTTGATCACAGAGTTGGACAGCCTCTGGCTCGATGACTCGCCTATACCCGGCTTTCTATTCCGCTCCGCAGCCGGATAGGTTTCCTTCAGTTTCCATGTTACCACTGATCACAGTTGCGCCACTGTACTTTCCCACATTCTTCTTTGGGCGCGGCGCGACTTACACCTTCCGTATTTGGCCACGATTACACTTCCCCCATCTCACGGATGCTTACTCCTCCGATCGCATTCGTCTGCGGTTGCATGTCCCTTCCCCATTCACACTAGGTATCTCACGTCTACCCTAGAGCGTGTATAGCTATGCCTAGGTATTTATATGCACCCTGTACTTGTAGTTTCTCCAGTTAGTTCTGCGCAATACACGCGTAGTTTCTACCTGTCCACGAGTTCTCGCGAGGATAGTGAGATCCCTCTCCCTCTGTTAGTCTCGCACCACTTGTTGAGAGTGCGCTCGACAGTTAGGTTCTGCGCATTTGCGTAACAACCCCAGGCTCTCGCATGGCTCCTGCTGATGCTCTTTCTCACAAAGACTCGGTTGACATCATCCTCGATAACGCCTCTACTCCTGTTCTCCCTGATCTCCAAGTCATCCAAGCCCTCGACCTTTCCCTCACACAGTCCATTTGTTCCTCCTCCTCCTCTGACTCCCTCATTCTTCACGCTTTACACACCCTCCAGGAAGGATCTCCTCTCTTTCCTTGCTCCTCCCTCTCTGACTGGACCTTTGACAATGGTCATCTTTTCTATCGACAATGCATGTATGTACCCCCCACCTCTTGTTCTACCCTCCTGTACGCCTTGCACACCTCTCCTACCACTGGTCATATGGGATTCTTTCACACCAAAGCTCTCTTGGAATGTGACTTTTGGTGGCCTGGTCTTGCCACCTTTGTCAAAAATTTCATTGCTGGCTGCACACTTTGTCAACAGTCCAAGGTGAACACCCATCCTACCACCCCTCCACTCACCCCCATCCTATCCTCTACTATCCTCCCCTTCTGCCAACTCTCTATGGACCTCATCACTGACCTCCTGTTGTCTTCTGGGTTTGATCCCTTGCTGGCTGTGGTCGACCATGGCCTTACAAAGGGGGTAATCCTAATCCCTTGCCTCAAAACCATTGATGCAGCAGGAGTAGCCCAACTCTTTTTCAACAATGTCTTCAAAAGGTTCGGTCTCCATGACTCTATCATATCTGATCAAGGACCACAGTTCACCTCCGCCTTCACCTGAGAACTTGCTTGCCTCCTCCACTACGATGTCCACCTCTCCACTGCCTATCACCCACAGACTGATGGACAAACCGAACAAGTAAATCAGGAGATCAAGACATATCTCAGGATATTCTGCACTAACCAACCACACACCTGGTCCACATTCATCACCTCTGCAGAATTCCAGCATAATTCCTCTCCTCACTCATCCACCAAAGCCTCCCCCTTCTCCCTCATGCTCGGATACGAACCCCACACCTACCCTTCTCTAGGAACTACCTTCATCCCTGCCCTCATGAACTGGCTTTCCCACCTGGAAGAATCTAGAAAGGAAGCCCTGGTGGCCCATGAATCGGCCCGATGACTAATGACCCAACATATCACCTGGAAGTTCTCTCCCTGGAAGGTCAGAGATAAGGTCTGGCTTGAAGCAACTAATCTCCACATTCCCTATGCTTCTAGAAAACTCGCTCTGAAGTGCCTTGGACCTTTTGAGATCTCTCAGGTCCTATCTCCACTTACTTACCACCTCCATCTCCCACCCTCATGGAAAATCCACGATGTCTTCCACGCCACTCTTCTATCACCACACCAATCCACTGAAGCACACAGACCTTTGTTTCCCACTCTACCACCTAACGTCATAGACGGTGAAGAAGAGTATGAAGTAGACAGTATTCTCTCACACAAGGACTTCCCTGGCCGTTATCAGTACCTGACCAGCATCTGAAAATACATGGGAACCCAAAAGTAATCTCCGTCACACACAGATCATCCTCTCTAATTATAAAAAGACCCACCACCTACGATAGAACAATATCCCTTGCCTTCCTCCACTTAACCATTTTCCTATTAGCCTCACTTCCCCTTCTTGAATATGCTTACCATGTCTTCTTCCCAATCACCTACCTCTTCTCCCTCACACTCCATCATCTCTATTTCATCGCCTTTACACTTGTGTCCTGTGCAGCCTACCTTTCTTCCTGCTTCCTCTATTTCCATGCTTTACGCAGGCATCCTCACCACTCCCACCCTTGTCCACACCATCGAAGGTGATCTCCTGTTCCAAGAGGACAAGATCTCCCAGGAGCTAGTGTGCCTTTTCTTTGATGCCTCTTCCTCCCAAAGGTTCCATTTTCAATCTGCCCCTTCCAATTTACCCGCAAATCTCAGACTCCCTCTTTGTCTTTTGATCAATCAAATTCCTGAATGTGTCCTCACCCTTCTTCACCTTCATGGTTTCCATGTTTTTGTTGAATGACTTGACCCCCACCTAGTTTATCCCATCTTTCGAAACATTTTCCTTTCTATGCCCATGGATGCTCATGATTGATATCACTCCCTTCTCACAGCCATACCTCAGTCTCCTTCTCCTTTAGCCATTCCCCCTCCATCTTCTCCCCCATCTCTTCTTGCTTGCCTCTCTGATACCGCTCCCCCATCTCCTCCATCTCCGTCACCACCGTCTGATGACTATCACATAGACCAAACCATCCTTGCCTGTAACCGAGCCAACCTCCAGTTTATCCGCCTTCCCAATGGGCAACAGGTCCTCTCTTCGGCAACCCAAACCATTGAGTCTCCCTTCATATGCCCCCCAGCCACCTCATCCACTCACTGTTACCACTGTAACTTGCTGGGTCACTATCGAGATGATTGCCCTGAATACTGTTGCCCTTCCTGTCATGTTCTCGCACCTGGTCATCCTGCTTGCTGTTGTCTTACTACCCGCTGCTCATTTTGCCTGTGCTGGGGCCATGGACCCCGCTTCTGTCCCAGAAGAGCATGCGCTCACTGCCACAAGATTGGTCACCTTGTCAATGATTGTCCATTTGAACATTTCACTGTGGAACAAGCCACTGTGCTCCATGCTGGACCATCTTTGTCGGTTGATGGACATTGAGATTTTTGAGCCAGGAGCTCGAGTATACAAAGGGGGTTATGTTACGATTTCTCTCGTCTTTCGCAGTATCTTCTTTCTTTCTCTACTATACCCATGTCACTCTCCCATCTTTGGCATATTCTTCTATGATTATGATCACTTTGTTATCATCATGAGTGGTTCTCATGTGAGCGTTATACCTCTTTAGCTTCCCTTCTTTTCTTCTTCATCATCACTTAGTCTTCCACAGCAACGATTGTCATCATTGCTTACTTTCCTTCCAATTTCCATTGCATTCCACGATGTTCTACGCTTATGTGTCCCTTTCGCACTGCTTGGTCCATGCACCCCTTTTTTCAGTATATAAACCCTTAACTTGTCGCCCTGTATCTCCATTCTTGATCTGTGCAATCCACATGTACTCTTGAGTCCTCCCTAGTCTCTTAAGGCCTCCTCAGGCATCTTAGTCCTTCATCACCTTTGGGCCCATAGTCTCCTGCCTGTTCTTCTGAATGTATAGTCTCAAGACTGCCTCTACCAGCATACAGTCCCTTTGTCCCTTCAGGCTGAGTTGTACCTCTTCATGAGTGTCCTGCCTGCAAGGTCTTAGTCTCAGTCACTTGAGGTATGCCCTGTGTAACACAAATAAGTGTCCCAATGTTGGAGCATTTTGGAAAGACTTAACATTTGCAAAAGAACTAAGATGTATCAGCTCTAACTCTTGCAGGATCATAAATAGCCCTGACCCCCGCCCTGACGATAAGCCCTTAGTCATGTGATTTGGTTGCCATGTGATTGAGATATAACCATTTCAAAATGACATGTCATTGGGACATTTATTTGAGCAACATCTCTACTCTATAGTTTTAGTACTTTATATGTCCTCCCTTTGCCTTTATCACTGCCTGTAGTCTTCTAGGCATAGTTTCTATCAATCTTTGACATTCCTCAACCTCTATCTTTCCCCATTCCATATCAATCCTTTCCCAAAGCTCCCAAACCCCTCTTGGTGGTGTAGTATGGCTGTTGAGCTTCTTTTTAAGGATTTGCCAGAGATGTTCAATAGGATTAAGGTCTAGAGATTGTGCAGGCCAATCAAGAACCTTGATACCTTGAGATTCTAGCCACTCCTGGGCTCTTTTAGAGGTGTGCTTGGGGTCATTATCTTGTTGAAAGATAATGCTCTCCTCAGGGATTCCAGAATATTCCATGGTAG
>JBBPLS010000639.1:0-12274 GCA_038089895.1 Boletellus ananas | reverse complement strand
AATGCCCTTGATGAGGGCTTTCTATGTTGTCTATAGTTCGAGGGTCTAGCATCAATAGTTCTGCCAGTATTCACCAATCATTCCAAATGTATGTAACATTGGAACAGTTTTGTTGCTCACTGTATGTGTACTCTTGAGTCCCCTCAGCCCCTCATCAGCCTCCTCAGGCTCTTAGTCCTTTGTCACCCTCCTCAGGCCCTCAGCCTCCTAGTCTGTTCTCTTGAATGTATAGTCCTTGGTCTGCCTCCCCAGGCATATAGTCCTTCATCCCTTCAAGTTGAGTTGTACCTCTTTGTGAGCATCCTGCCTGTTGGATGTTAGTCTTAGCCACTCAAGGTATGCCCTGTGTAATAAAAGATTGAGAATCTCCTTTGTCCCTCCTATCTAGGAGTAGGACAACCCCAGCCACCATACCTTGCATCTTAGCCCCAGAGTCCTCAGATGAGGAAACCACATCAATACCACTATTGACACCTTGTATCCTAGAATCACCCTAGCCTTCCACTCCCAGACATCATCACAGGCTCTTTGTCTCCCAGTACTCTAGTAATGCTAGTCCCATAACACTCCCAGTCTTTGCACCCCCACAATCTCAGCCACAACCACCACCTTCTTCATCCACACCAGCCCCAGCACCACCCCTAACCCCACAGCCCACATCAACCCCAGCACTGGCCCCACAGCCTGCATTAACTCTAGCACCACCCCCAGCTCCACAGCCTTCAGTCACCATGTCTGAGCTTAAAGCCACTCTCCCCACTGATTTTTCTGGAGAACTTGCTGATGTAACATGATGGATCAAAGCTATGAAAGGCTACTTTACCATCAACCCCACACTCTACTCCACCAATGAGATCAAGATCTTGACCATGCTGAACAAAATGAGTAAGGGATGAGGAGTCTCTTTCTTAAAGATGTGGCTCAATCACATGAGTGACACCAAGATCACCCCCACTGAGAAAACCTTCAATAAATTCATCACCAACTTTGAGTCCACCTTTTACCCCTTTGACACCAAAGCCACAGTATGCCTAGACCTTGCCAAACTCATCTAGAAATTGTTCAAACAACCTGATGGAGAATTGGATGACAGGTTTCAAAGGTATATCACTGAGTTTCAAAACCTTACTGCAAAAGCAGGTATCACTGACAATTACACTCTCATAGACCAGTTCTCTCTTGGACTGGACCAACAACTCGCAATTATGATCCTCTCCATGACTATTGTTCCCACCACCATTGCAGAATGGATTGAAAAGGCTAAGACTTTCCACACCCAGAAGGCCTGCATTGCCATGCTTCACAAGGGTCATAAACACCTTTCATCATTCACTCCTCACTCCTCCAACTCAGATCCCAATGCTATGGACGTGGATGCCATCCATGTCTCAAAACTAACCCCTGCTGAATGTGCTTGCTGCTTCCAAGAAGGCCTCTGTCTCCACTGCTGAAAGAAAGGTCACAATGCACAGCAATGTCATACCTTCACCACCAACAACTCTTCCAGTACTTCTGCTTCCCTCAATCATTTTAGAACCCCCCAGCAGGTCCAGACTATGACCACCACTACCACCCCACCTAGTGCCCCTCCCCCAGTCAAAACTCCTACTGCCCTTGAAACCTATGTCAACAATCTTCACTCCTCTGGAAAGGATGAGGGTGAGATCTTGCAAACCCTCAAGCTATGCTTCAATGACACCCCAAAGGAAGACCCTTCTTCAGGTTTTCAGTAAGGGAAGAAGTAGTGACATCTCCTTCCCTAGACATCTCCACTGTACTAGTAGGGCTTTCAAATGAATGAACCATGCATCTCCCAGTTCACCTATAAGCAAGATCTCAAAGCATCAACACCACTGCTCTCATTGATTGCTGTGCCACTAGTAATTTCATCCATACATCCCTAGTCCCCCACCTTTGCTCAGCCATCAGACAACTCCCTCAACCCCTCACCATCTACAATGTTGATGGAACACCCAACCACCAAGGAACCATTAAGTATACAATCACCACTAATGTCACTTTCCTTGGAATCTCTGACACCATAGCCTTCCTTGTAACCTCTCTCAGATCCCCCTGTGTCATCTTGGGCATGACCTGGCTCAAGAAATAAAATCCTCTCATTGATTGATTAGCTAACACCCTCACACTCCAGGATGCTGTGGTACCTCTTTGTGAGAGTCCACCCTGGCAAAAGGATGACACTGACCAATACCTGGAACACCTTGGCAAGATCACCCTCTCTATGGAACTAGCTCAAAAGGAGAAATCCCAAGAACAAGAAGTCCCCTCTTGGTGCAAGGAGTTTGCTGGCATCTTCTCTGAAAAGATGTTCAGTACCCTACCCCCTCATCATGTTATGAAAATGTGACCAGAGCTGGGATTGAACCAGCAACCTCCTAGTTGTATACCAGGTGCTCTAACCACTGAGCTATATGGTCAGGATACCAGTGTCTGTGCTCAGGGGGTTAGACCAGCACTATGGAGGTGTAACTCCAATGGGATGCTTTGCTATTAGGTCTTACACTATGCCCTTAAGTCTTACTGCAACACACAGATTGCACATTCCCAACACATCATCCCTTTGACCACACCATTGAATTGAAACCATCCTTTGTCCTGAAGATCACCAAAGTCTATCCCCTAAACCCCACTGAACATGAAGCTTGTCAGACTTTCATTGAAGAGAACCTCAAAACTGGTCATATTGTCCCATCAAAATCCCCTCAGGCATTCCTATTCTTCTTCATACCAAAGAAGGATGGTACCCTTCAACCTTGCCAAGACTACAGGTATCTCAACTCACACACTATCTGCAATGCTTACCCTCTCCCCCTCATCTCCAAACTCATTGATGACATGAAGGACTCCACACTCTTTACCAAGTTTGAC
Source organism: Boletellus ananas (assembly GCA_038089895.1). Lineage (NCBI taxonomy): Eukaryota > Fungi > Basidiomycota > Agaricomycetes > Boletales > Boletaceae > Boletellus > Boletellus ananas. The sequence continues at coordinate 9,385 of JBBPLS010000639.1, read as the reverse complement.
ATTCATTGGGGATACAACAACATCCACCTTTGAGAAGAAGACCAATGGAAAGCTGCCTTTATCACTCCTCTCAGCCTCTTTGAACCAACTGTCATGTTTTTTGGTTTCAACAATGCACCTCCAACCTTCCAAGCCCTCATGAATCACATCTTTACTGATATGATCTCAGAATGATGGCTGAAGATCTACATGGACGACATCAGTATCCACACTAAGGATGATCTGGAACTTTGCCACTCCCACACCAAATGAGTTCTCCTTCACCTATGCAAACATGGCCTATCACTCAAGATTTCCAAATGCTTCTTCAACATCCCTCAAATGGAATACCTTGGTCTTATCATTGGTCAAGGACATATTGAGATGGATCCAATTAAACTCAAAGCAATCAACACTTGGGAACCCCCTACCTTTGTCAAAGGCATTCACTCATTTCTTGGATTTGCCAACTTCTATTGTAAATTTATCCCAGGATTCTCTGACCTTGTTGCCCCCCTCACTCTCCTCACCCACAAGGATGAACCATGGCACTGGGCCCCCCTCCAACAATGAGCCTTTGACACCTTGAAACAATGGTTCTCCTCCTCGCCTGTCCTTGCCTTCCCTGATGTCTCTAAACTGCTCTCTATCATGACTGATGCCCCACTCCTTGCTGCAGGCATAGTCCTCCTCCAGACTGACTCTAATGATGACCTTCACCCTTGTGCCTACTTCTTCAAGACCTTCTTCTCAGCTGAATGGAACTATGACATCTATGACCATGAACTCCTTACAATCATCCTTGCTCTCCAGGAATGGTGTCAATATCTTCTTGACACCTCCCATCCAGTCACCATCCTTACCAATCATAAGAACCTTTCCTACCTCAAAGACCCTCAAAAACTCTCTCATTGCCAAGCCTGCTGGTCCCTCTTTCTCTAGGATTTTGACCTCATCTGGCAGGTTACCCCCAGGTCTTGCATGGCTCCTGCCAATGCTCTCTCTCACAAGGACTCTATTGACATGACCCTTGACAACACCTCCATCCCCATTCTCCCTGATCCCCACATTATCCAAGCCCTTGATCTCTCTCTTGCCCACTCCATTTGCTCTTCCTCCTCCTCTGATCCTCTTGTCCTTCACACCCTACAGAGTCTTCAGGACAGATCTCCTCTCTTCCCTCACTCTTCCCTATCTGACTGGACCTTTGACAATGGCCACCTCTACTACCACCATTATATGTACATACCCTTGACCTCTCGCTCTGCTCTTTTGCATGCTCTCCATGCCTCCTCCACCATGGGTCATATGGGATTCTTTTGCACCAAAGCTCTCTTTGAACAAGACTTCTGGTGGCCAGGTCTTGCCACCTTTGTCAAAAATTTCATTGCCAGCTGTACTCTCTGTCAACAGTCCAAGGCAAACACTCACCCCACCATGCCTCCTCTCACTCCAATTCCCTCTTCTGCCACTCTCCCCTTCCACCAGCTCTTCATAGACCTCATCACTGATCTCCCCTTATCCTCTGAGTTCAATTCCTTGTTGGTTGTGGTCAACCATGGCCTTATGAAGGGGATAATTCTAACACCCTGCCTAAAAACCATTGACACTGCTGGAGTAGCCCAACTCTTTTTCAACAATGTCTTCAAACAATTTGGTCTCCATGACTCTATCATCTCAGATCGTGGTCCACAGTTTGCCTCTGCATTTGCCTGAGAACTTGCTTACCTCCTCCACTATGATGTTCGCCTCTCCACAGCCTATCATCCTCAGACTGATGGTCAAACCAAACATGTCAATCAAGAGATTGAAACATACCTCCAAATATTCTGCACCAACCAACTGCACACCTGGTCTACATTCATCACCACAGCAGAATTCCAACACAACTCCTCCCCACACTCATCCACCAAGACATCCCCCTTCTCTCTTATACTTGGATACAAACCTTGCACCTACCCCCCTCTAGGAACTACCTTCATCCCTGCCCTCACAAATCAACTCTCCCACCTAGAAGAATCTAGGAAGGAAGCCTTAGCAGCCCATGAATCAGCCCAACAACTAATGACTCAACATGTCACCTGGAAGTTTTCCCCTTGGAAAGTCAGAGATAAGATCTGGCTTGAAGCAACTAACCCCCACATCCCATACCCCTCTAGGAAGTTAGCTCCAAAACACCTCAGTTCTTTTGAGATCTCACAGGTCCTATCTCCACTCACCTACTGCCTCTATCTCCCACCCTCATGGAAAATTCATGATATATTCCATGCCACACTTCTATCACCACACTGCTCTACTGAAGCACATGGACCCTCCTTTCCCACTCCACTGCCTGATATCACTGATGGCAAAGAAAAATATAAAGTTGACAGTATTCTCGCACACAAGGGCTCCCCTGGCCACTATTGGTACCTAATCACATGAAAGGGTTACTCAGCATCTGAAAATATGTGGGAACCTGAAAGTAATCTCCATCATGCTTGTATCATCCTTTCCAACTATAAAAAGACCCATGCTCTATGATAGATCAATGTCCCTCACCTTCCTCCACTTGTCCATTTTCTTCCTAGCCTCCCTTCTCCTTTTTCAATATGTTTACTATGTCTTCCTCCCAATCACCTACCTCCTCTCCCTTGCACTCTGTCACTTTCATTTCCTCACCTTTATGCTCATGGCCTATACAACCTACCTTTCTTCCTGCTTCTTCTATTTTCACACTCTATGCAGGCATTCTCACAAATCCTGTCCTTGTCCATGCCATCAAAAATGATCCATTATTCCAGGAGGATGAGGTGTTGCAGGAACTAGTATGCCTCTTCTTTGATATTTCTTCCACTCACAGGTTCCACTTTCAATCTGCTCCTTTGGATTTACCTGCAGACTTCAGTCTTCCCCTCTGCCTCCTGATTAATTGTCTTTCCAAATGAGTCCTTACACTTCTTCACATTCATGGTTTCTATATTTTTGTTGAATGACTTGACCCTAGTTTAGTTTACCCCACCTTTCAATGAGTCTTTCTTTCCATGTCCATAGACACTTGTGACTGATACCACTCTCTTGTCACTGCTATGCCATATTCTCCTCCCCCATTGGTCATTCCCCCTCCATCTTCTCCTTCCCCTCTTCTTGCTCATCTCTCTGATGCTGCTCCATCCTCTCCTCTGTCCCCACCACAACCATCTGATGACTATCATCTAGACCAATCTATCCTCGCCCACAACTGAGCCAATCTCTAGGTCATCCTCCTCCCTGGCAGACAACAAGTCCTCTCCTCAATGACCCAAACCATTGAATCCCTTTTGGTACGCTCCCCAGCCACCCCTTCCACTCACTGCTACCACTATAACTTGTTGGGTCACTACTGAGACAATTGCCCTGAATACTGCTGCCCTTCCTGTCATGTCCTTGTCCCTGGTCATCCCACTTGCTGTTGCCTTACTACCCACTACTCATACTACCAGCATTGGGGCCATGGACCCCACTTCTGTCCTGGAAGAACTTGTGCTTGCTGCCATGAGATTGGTCACCTTGTTGATGATTGTCCACTTGAACATTACACTGTGGAACAAGCCACTATGCTCCACACTGGACCATCTTCGAGGATTGATGGACATTGAGATTTTCGAGCCAGGAGCTCGAGTTTATGAAGGGAATAATGTTACAATTTCCCTTCTCTTTCATGGTATCTTCTTCCTTTCTCTACTTCATCCTTGTTGCTCCCCTATCTTCAGCATGTTCTTCTTTGAATATGTTCACTTTGTTATCATCACAAGCAGTTCCTGTGTGAGCATTATACCACTTTAGTCCACTTCTCATCTTCTTCTTTACCTAGTTGTTCTGTAGCAATGACTGTCATCATTGCTTACTCTTCCTCTGATTTCCATCGCATTCCATATTGTTCTATGCTTGTGTGTCCTTTCTTCACACTGCTTGGTCTGTGCACTTTATCCTCTAGTATATAAACCTTTGTTTACCATCTTGTACTACATTCTCAATCTGCACAATCTATGCATACTCTTGAGTCCCCTCAGCCCCTCGTCAGCCTCCTCAGGCTCTTAGTCCTTTGTTGCCCTCCTCAGGCCCTCAGCCTCCTAGTCTGTTCTCTTGAACATATAGTCCTTGGTCCACCTCTCCAGGCATATAGTCCTTCATCCCTTTAGGCTGAGTTGTACCTCTTTGTGAGCATCCTGCCTGTTGGATCTTAGTCTTAGCCACTTGAGGTACACCCTGCATAACACAGAAACATTGAAGAAACATTTGGAGAGTTTCAGAAAGAGGTGATTCTCCTACATGTGTTGTAAAACCCACTGGGTACAATGATGGTGTTCAGTTGGGTCATTGGAGTGGATGATTAGATTGTCCATGTAGATGATGAGCCATCCCTCTGTGACCATATCTTGGAAAACATCATCTATAAGAGCCTGGAATGTCAGAGGAGAGTTGCACATGCCAAAGAACATCACTAAAGGTTCAGAGAGGCCAAAGGGAGTGATGAAGGCAGCTTTCCACATGTCCAAAGGTTTGATGCAGATGTTATTATACCCCCACTAGATATCCATTTTGGTGAAGATGGTAGAGTTGCAGAGTTTGTCCATCAATTCTGAAATCAGAGGAAGTGGATAAGTGTTTTTGACAGTATGTTCATTGAGATATTGATAATCTTGACAAGGTTGAAGACCACCATCCTTCTTTTGCATGAAGAAGAAGGAGGAGGCCTGAGGAGATTTAGAGGGTTTGATTTTGCCAGATTTTAGATGCTCATCCACAAATGCTTGACATACCTCCATCTGCTTTGGATTCAAGGGGTACACTTTTGCAACTCAGGGAATAAAGGAGGGGAGGAGATCAATTGCATGATCATATGATCTCAATGGAGGAAGCTCCCCAGTTGTTGGTTCATTGAACACATCCTGAAAAGCCTGATACTCCTTCAGTAGTGGTTGTTCTTCTCCCCATGTTTGTTGAGCTAGTTCTGTTGAGATGGTGAGCTTCCCAATCTGATAAAGGAGAGCTGTATGAAAATTCTCCTCATTCTGAATTTCAGGGTTGATGTTTAGGTATCAGAGGAGATATCTTTGAGATAGTTGGTCTTGTTTTGGTAATATCAAGTAGTGGTTGGGAAGTGTCAGCATCCCAATTGCCCAGTCTATTTGAGGATTTCTTTCTCATAACCAATTGATTCCAAGGATTATGCCTTCATGTCCACAATCTATGACAAAGAAGTGTCAATCTTCCAATAGGTCTCTGATTTTTAGGGTCAGAGTGACATAATAGCAGATCATGCCATTTCAATTGTAGGTCCCATCGATGTTATGTGCCTGGATAGGAGTTCCCAGGCAGACTAACATCCAATGATTAACTTATGTGAGGTGTTTGTTGACAAAACATCCTGTTGCTCCACTATTGACAAGAGCAGTTGTTGCAATGTTTCAGGTTGTTCTAGGTTCATACAGGTGAATGGGGAGTTTGATTGCTCTAGAGTTGGTACCTGATACAAATACAGGAGCAACAGTATGGGGAGGAGAAGACATTGCTATTTCTCTCCCTCTTAAAAACCTAGATCATTGTGGGTGCAGATTGCACAGACTTGTTCTGCTGGTTCTGGTGCACAAAGCTTTAGAATGTAGAGTAATTCCTTCTGGAGGAGATCAGTGTTCTGAATAAATTCCCCAAGAGTGTCAGTCTGGTTCACTTTGACAGCATTTACTTGCTGTTTCTGAGAGAAATGGTGAGGTCAAGAGTCCTTTTTATGATTGGTGGAGTGACATCCTACTTGATGGCAGACAAAACATTTATTGTGCTTCATGTGTTCTGCTCTTTCCACAGGAGTGAGACAGATGGCATCTATATCCATGGCATTTGGATCTCTGGCAGTGTGAGAAGGTCCTCCATAGGACAGAGGGAGAAATCATTTAGAGTCTCGAATCTTTCTAAGTCTCAGCAAGTTCTTATTGAAACATTGAGCAGAGGCCAACCAGGTGTCCCAATGTTCTGGTTGTAGGTTCAATGTAGCCATCATATCAGCCAACTTTGAGTTGACTCCTCTTTGCAGGACATCAATCAAGATTTCATCATGGGCTTTAGTAAGACCACTCTTGCCCACCTTCAGTCTGAAGGTAGCAGCATAGGCATCAAAGTTCTCCCTCTTTAGATGTGCAGGCAACCTGCTTTTGGTTGGTTCTGGGAAGTTGAGCTGTTTCATTTCATATAGGTTATTGTGGACTCTTTTCTTTTCTCTGACAGGGACAAAAGTATGGTTGAAATCATCACAGAATAAGGCCCAGGTTGAGATCAATGCCTTGAGATACCAGCTTTCTACAAACACCCCTCCTCATCCTTTGTTCATCTTATTGAGGGTAGTGAGAATTCAAGATGCATCATCATTGTAGATGTGATCATTCATTGTGAAGTATGCTTCCATAGAGGCTAGCCATTGAGAGGCATCAGAGGCTTTGCCTGAAAAGTTAGCCAGAAGACTAGCATGTCTTTTGACCTTCTTATACTCATGCTCTTCTGGAGGATTGGGTTGAGTGGATGAGGGCAGCATGGGAATGTTGGGATCAGGGATGATGTTGATCTGAGGTGGTGATTCAGTTGTCTGAACCAGAGTGGTAGGATTGGTGAAGATGTCTGAGTATTTGGAGTCTCCTTGAGTTAACAGTGGGGGAGCAAGTCACCCAGGTGATGCTTGGATATGTTCTGGAGTGATAGAGGGTCGTCTCCTTCTTTGTCTAAACAAGGGGTTTGGTAGTGGTCAACCAGAAACTCATTAGGAAGTGGGTGGAGGGGAGGGAGAGCATTGGTGTTCCCTTTTGGAGTAGTAATGTTCCTCTTTATGGGGAATGTAGTCCTCATCACTTGAATCAGGGACTCAGTAGGCTGTGTTTAAGGGGTTCTCACCCTACTGCTAAATAGCAGGGACAGAGGGATGAGTTAGTTCTTTTGTTACATGTACATGCAGAACCTAACTGTTGAGTGTACACTCAACAAGTGGTGTGAGACTATTGAAAGCAGAGAGATCACACTATCCTTTGAGAGGACTTGTGGACAGATAGAAACTATGCATAGATTGCACAGAACTAGCTGGAGAGAATACAAGTACAAGGCGCATATAAATACCTAGGTAGAGCTGTACACAGTTTAGGGTAAATGTGAGATGCCTAGTATGAATATAGGGAAAATGTGTAACTGCAAATGAATGCAGAATGGAGGAGTAAGCATCCTTTGACAGGGGAAGTGTAATCAGATTCAAAATAGGAAGGTGCAAGTTACATCATAGTAGAAGGAGAATGTGGGAAAGTACAGTAGTACAACTGTGATCAATGGTAACTTGGGAACCAAAGACAACTCATCCAGCTATGGATCAAAAGAGAAGGCCAGGTATGAGTGATCATCTAGCCAGGGGCTGTCCAATCCTGGGATTTGATAATACTGAGAAGAAAGGTTAAGCATGTAGTTGAAAGGGAGGTATGAAGAGGAATCAGCCTGCCAGTCTATGTCTGTAACACCTCCACACCCTTTGACCTGTTGGTTGTTGACACCCTGGCTACCTTGGATCAGAGACAGTCCCTCCATCCACAAGCTTCCCAGCAGAATTGGCATTTCACTAGCAGACTTCTCTATTTTCATAATCAGCTCTATGTTCTGGAGCCAACTTGCACATCTTTGGTTTGCACAATCCACAAGTCACCTGCTAGGGGTCACAGGGGTTTCTTCCACCTGCTCCATCTGGTGCAGTGTGATTACTGGTGGCCTGGACTCTCTACTTTCCTTTGCCACTTTGTCATAGGTTGTTCTGTTTGCCAAGCCCACAAGGTGGTCACTCATCCTACCACACCACCCCTGTCCCCCATTCCATCTGTTGCTACATGCCCCTTTCAGCAGATCTCAGCTGATCTTATCACCACATTGCCCCTGTCTTTCAGCTTTGATTCCATTCTGGTTGTGGTTGACCATGGCCTTACAAAGGAGGTGATTTTCCTTCTATGTCACTCTTTCATCAATGCAGCAGGAGTTATGACCCTCTTCTTTAAGCACATCTTCTCCCCCTTTGGCCTCCATGATCACTGTATCTTAGATTGAGGTCCCCAATTCACCTCAGCTTTTGCAAGGAAGTTGTCTCACCTCCTCCAATATGACCTTGCTCTCTCCACTGCCTATCACCCACAAACCAATGGAGAAACTGAATGGGTCAACCAAGAGCTAGAAACCTATCTCCATATCTTCTGCCAAGGTGACCTCCACACATGGTCTGAACTCCTCCCCATGGCAGAATTTGTGTACAATTCCACAGTACACTCAGTGACCAAGTAGACTCCTTTCTCACTAATGATGGGTTACAAACCAAGAGCATATCCTGCCATTGGACAAACATTCCTGTCAGCCCTAGAGAAATGGCTTACTATACTCAATAAAGCCTGGGAGGAGGTGTAGCAGGCACATCAGGTGGCATGACAAGCTATGGCAGAAAGAATCCAATCACCTTACAAACTGTAGAAAGTAGGAGATAAGGTCTAGCTAGACAATTGGAATCTCAAGCTTCACTATACCTCTAGGAAACTTGCCCCTCACTGGGAAGGCCCCTTTGAAATCATCCAGGTCACCTTCCCAGTCACTTACAAGCTCAAACTTCTCCCTACATAGTGAATACATCCTGTGTTCCACACAAATCTGTTGCTTCCATACAAGGAAACTGTGGAACATGGACCCAACTATATCAACCCACCATCCAAGCAAGTGGATGGAGAAGACCAATATGAGGTAGATCAAATTCTTCCTCATCAAGGTACTACAGCACAAAGGCAGTACTTGATCTGATGGAAAGGTTACTCATCTGTCAAGAACACCTGAGAACTGGAATACAATCTGACAGATTTCCACAAACTCCTTCAGGCATATTGTTACAAACATAGAATGATGGGTGGATTCACCCCCTTATCTTCCTTTTGATTATGCACTTAACTTCTCTTCACAGTATTATCATGTCCTGGGATTAGACAGCCCCTGGCTGGATGATCACTCATACCTGGCCTCCCCTTTTGATCCTTAGCCAGATGAGTTGCCTTTTGTTTCCATGTTACCACTGATTGAGGTTGCATCACTATATTTTCCCATATTCCCATTCTAGCATGATGCAACTTACACCTTCCTCTTTTATTCATGGTTACACTTCCCCTGTCTATAGACACTTGCTCCTCTGTACTGCATTCATTTGCAGTTATGCATCTCCCCCATATTCATACTAGGAATCTCACATTCACCCTAAACCATGTACAGCTCTACAGTGGCTCAAATAAGTGTCCCAATATTGGAGCATTTTGGAAAGACTTAACATTTGCAAAAGAACTAAAATATATCAGCTCTAACCCTTGCAGGGTCATAAATAGCTCTGGCCCCTGCCCTAAAG
>JBBPLS010000638.1:0-12313 GCA_038089895.1 Boletellus ananas | reverse complement strand
CCACAGTGCCCACGTTTGGCTCATCCTCTGCCGGGCCACATGGTTTTCGCCCATAAACGACGGCAAATGACGTAGCCGGCTTGTAGACGAAACTACCGACGCAACCGACACACCCGACACACCCGACACACCTGACGCAGCCGCAATAGGCGTCGCAAAGATCCCTGCCTCTGAGGTTCCCACGCGTCGTGCACTAATTTTTTAGATGGGACGCAGACGGGAATACATCTTTGAGTTTGAGTAGGGTCTGGATGATGCACCTCAGCGTGTCTCCTGTTACCAGCCCCGAGTCGAATTTGAAGACTTGGCACGTGGAGATCTAGGTCAGGTGATTATTGATCGTGCCGATGATTAATCAGATCTACCCTTTTACTACCTTTCCTCCGTCCCAAGCACCACTGTCCAGGACCCCACATCGATCTCTCAACCCTGCTGTCTGCCTCCATTAGCCCTCTGCGCGCGTCCTTGTCGACATACGCATCTTTGCACCTCGCAGGCTTTTAGCTCCGTGCCTATCCTACTCTGAGCTTCAAACCACTATACGTCACCACGATCGCCCATCGGCAACTCAGACGGGATCATGTGAGTACCCGTCGAGCACCCTCTTTCTACCCTTCCGAGCTGGCCCGGTTCGCCCTGCCATGTTTACCGCCTCACCCCTTCGGGTCCCATTCATCTTTTTCTGTCCGGTTCTCGTCGCACTCGGCCCTTACCAGCGTTCCATTAGCCTTTCGCCCGCCACATTCGCTGCCCCTCCAGCGCCCCCATCATCCTACTTCGGCCTCTCGTCGACCTCTATCGAACCCTCTCCTCGCCTCCCAGTGCTGTTCGCTCGGACCTCTCATCTAAAGTAGGCAGCTCGATCACTGTTCACTTCAATGAACCAGAACGACCCCGCCAAAGTTACTTTCCAACTCACAGGTAGGTTTGTGCTCACATTCGAGATGCTTGCGCGTGCTCAGTCACTTTTTATGTAGTTGGCCGATTGAAGCTCTCATCTCGCCTTGCTGAGCAAGACATTCGTGTCGCCATTGCGGTTGGTGACGAGTCCAAGATCACATGTTCTGGAAAGCTGTCAAAGGGTGGTCTGAGGGTGACATGGAATCATCCCTTCCTCTTGCAAGTATTACCTCCATACAACATTATCATAGCTGCTCATAATCCTCTCCTGCAGCAATGCATCTCTTACCAGTTCCATTAGGGTTGCTGTGTACTCCCTTCCAGAAGAGCTGACTCCAGGGTGGGACAAACAACCACTGAGTGGTCAGATGGTAACAAATGTGGGTGACCTGCTAGAGTCAGGAAGTAGATGGTTATGTAAGCCCCATCTGTTTCCTTGACCAATGTGCTAACAATGTGCCAGGTGATGTACCTACATCATCTCTTGGCCCTGCAACACTATCCATGACATGCAGTGCCTGTGATGCATTGGTAAGTTATATGTTCTGTGGATATAATACATGAATGGAATATATTTTGCAGACTATACCTGATGGGCATGGTTGTGGGCCAGACCTTGAAGAATATGAATACAGGCTATATAAATTTGGAAGGCAGTTCAACAGCATCCCTTCTTTGTCTATTCAAGTTGAACTGGGACTAGCAAGATTGGACCTCTGCCCCTTGGGCCATCCAGATCAAATTGACATTCTTTATTATCTTGGACTTGCTTTTGAGTCCAGATTTAGTTGTGGTGGCAATATCTCAGATATCAAGAAAGCCATTGAAATCTTCCAGAAAGTACTTGATCTCTGTCTGTTAAATCATCCAAGATATACTCATGCACTTGGATGCCTTGCAACATCCTTGAAGAAGCATTACAGAATCCAACCAAACAAGGCAGACTTGCATAGATTTATAGACATGCGACAAAAGAGGCTTGATCTTTGTCCACCAGGCCATCCACAACATGCATTGGCTCTTGGAAGGCTTGCCACAGCACTGAAGGAGCACTTTTATATGTATGGAGATATAGATTTTCTGAACAGGGCTATTAAAATGGAGGAGGAAAGGCTCATTCTCTGTCCAGTGGGTCACTCCTACTGTGGTGAAGCTCTTGGGAATCTTGCACAATCTATCATACATCATTATTATAAGCAGGGTAACTTGGCTGACCTGGACAAGACTATTGAACTCCAAGAGAAGGTACTTGGGCTTTGTCCACCAGGCCATCAAAATCATGGTGTTGCTGTTCAAAATCTTGCTGTGTCTTTGAAAAGGCACTTTGAGGCCACAAGAAACCATTCTAATCTGATCAGGGCAATCAAGCTGTTCAAGGAGGCTTTAGCTGCCTATCCAGTTCAGCATTATCATTTTGCATTTGTTGCTCATCAGCTGGCTAGAGCTATTCTCCTTCAGTCCAAGTATTCAAGTGCTAACAAGTCTCAACTATTACATGAGGCCTTTGAGACCTACATGCTCCTGAAGAAATCTGGCTCAGCAGTTTCACTGAAACTGTGGAGGGGAATCAAGGGTTGGATCAAGGATGCTGAAGAATACAACCACTCCTCAGACCTGGAGGCCTACCAAACATCACTCAACACACTAGATCATTTCACTGCCTTCAGCTCCTCTCTGGACTCAAGACATGAAATCATGCAAGAAAGGGTGTCTGACCTAGCCAACAATGCATTCTCATGTGCTATTAGACATGGTGAATTTCAAACAGCTACTGAGCTGCTCGAGCAAGGCCGTGGAATCCTGTGGAGTCAACTCGCGCGCTTTGACATTTCGATATCTGTATTGGAGGGTCAGGGTGATCTGGGAAGGGAGCGTGGGAAAAAATTCGTACATTTGAGCACAGACCTCAGGAAGTATGCGGAAGGGGGTGGAGACAACCTGGACCCCTACTGGCGGGTTCAGGCGGAATGGCAGTCTGTGGTGGACCGAATCCGCCAGCTGGATGGCTTCTCGCGGTTTCTCTTGCCGCCACGTTTCGACGACCTGCGACAGGCTGCGGAAAGTGGACCGGTGATCATCGTGAATGCGAGTAAATATGATTGCGACGCTCTGATCGTTCTCCGTGAGGGCCCACCTCTCCACGTGCCCCTTCCATGCTCGCTCGACGATGTGGACCAACTCTGTTCACAACTCTCCGTGCTCACCCAGGACTCGCACGCGTACGGAGACAACAGGGAGTCGTGGGTGAAAAAAATGCTGCGCGAATTGTGGTCATCCGTGGTCGAGCCGATCGTGGAGGTGCTCCAGGACGACGTGGGCCTGGCTGTGGGCTCACGGATCTAGTGGTGTCCCACGTCCCGATTTTCGATTCTCCCGTTCCACGCTGCGGGCCCGTATCTCAAGGGGGCCAAGGGCCTCTTGGACATCTACGTCTCCTCGTACGCGCCTTCACTCTCGACGCTCATTCGGACGCGCGACCGGGTGCGGTCCCAGCGAGAGGCACGGGAGGCCTCTGGGGTGCCAAGTGAGATCTCGTTCGCGGCTGTCGGTCAGGGAAAGCCGAGCGCGGATATGAACCTCAAAGACCTCCCCGAGGTGGCCCTCGAGATTGACAAGATCCGTGCCGAGATTGAGGATGCCGTCGCCCGCCGCGACAACGGTAGTAGCGCGGTGACGTTCGAGGCCGTCACAGGTGCAGCGGCGACGATCCAAGGGGCCGTGCAGGCGTTCCGGGATCACCGCTGGGTGCACGTCGCCTGTCATGGGGCTCAACACCCAGAGAGGCCGTTCGAGTCGTGGTTCGCCATGCGGGACGGCCAGCTGACCCTCCTGCGCATCGTGCGCGAGCGGTACGCGGACTCGGAGCTCGCCTTCCTGTCGGCATGCCACACTGCCCTCGGGGACGCCTCGACGCCGGACGAGGTGCTGCATCTCGCGGCGGGGATGCAGTTTGCGGGCTTCAACGGTGTCATCGGTACCTTGTGGAAGGTGGACGATGCCGTCGCCCATCGGGTGGTCACTCGGTTTTACAAGGCGATGTTCGACCATCCGACGGTCGGGTTCGAGCATGCAGCCGTGGCGCTGAACACAGCGGTGGTGGGGTCGGGAGAGGATGTGTCGTTGGAGAAGCGGATCGTGTTTGTGCACATTGGCGTTTGAGGTGTTTGATCTCGAATACCATTCTCTTCATTTGCATATGCCAATCCTACTTCTGCGACGTGAGGGCGACGCGGTGAGCAATGCAGCGCGAAGAACCTGCCAGCACTCTTCCCGAACCTTCTTGCTTCGCTGAAAAGACTATCGTGACCTTCCACGAGTCGCGAGTGGCCACGTCAGTATGCTCGGATCGATCCTCGGCCGATCAAAGGTCGCCTCATAGAACCGAGTGACTACCTGGTGTGCAACAGAATCATCCACCTTTAACTCCCCGTCACTCTGAACTCCGCAAGCTGCATCACGGCCATGAGATGCAGCACATTATCCTACGTCGACTCGTCCCCCCAGCATGGCATGGAACACACACAGGGACGCAATCTTAGAGTTCAAGTAGCATCTGCATGATGCGCCTCAGCGTGAGCTTGCTGTCTCCTGTTACCAGCCCTATCATGCTTTCTGGCGGCTTGGCACACCCCGTGACAGGTGGCATGAATCCAGTGGTCGTTCCCGAACGCCTGTACGGGTCCCTCAGTCATGGCCATAGCACAGTTGTGAAGGCCACTTGTAACAAGCGCAGGGAAGCATTTTCGCCTGTTTCAGGCTACACCTCTCAGGGGTTGGGTTCATATCTGCACTCGGCTTCCTCTGCCAGTAGAGACCTATGGGTCAGGTGATTGTTGATGTTGGTCCCGCGTTACTCATGGACCTTCACGCACGCCGGTGCTGATTTGCCCTTATCACCACCTTTCCTCCGTCCCAAGTCCCAGTACTGTCACACCATCCAGGACCCTACATCGACCTCTAAACCCTGCTGTCTGTCTCCATTAGCTCTCTGTGTGCATCATCGTCAACGTATCTTCGCATCTTGTAGGCTTTTAGCTCCGTGCTCGTCCCACTCTGAGCTTCAGACCACCGCCCTCACCACGATCGCCCTGAGGCGACTCAGATCTGCCCACACGGAACGACGTGAGTATGTTTCTGCCCTTCCAAGTTGGCCCGATTCATCTTTCATGTTCTTCGCCTCTCCCTGCTTTAGCTCTCTTATTTTTTCTGTCGAGTGCTCGTTGCACTAGGCCTTAATACGCCTTATCAGTGTTCCATTGGCCTTTCACCCGCCTTATTTCCCCCCCTCCGGTGCTTCCCTCATCCTAAACTAGTCTCTTTTTATCCTCGATTGAATCCTGCTGGAACCCTTCCTGTTGTCGTCTTATCATCTGCTCTTTATTTCTGCCGCACACTCCGTCTGATTGCCTACTACCTTCTGTCGTGCCCCTTGCCCTCCCACCTTGGTGATCACCTCGCCTAGCCCCGCCCCACCGGCACTGTCTCCATACATCGTTTTCCATCTTTTACTCCAATCTCGCGACTAGTATTGTCTTTACTGTCGTCCGGTCTGCGTTCCTGTGAGTCATATAAACCCCTTGCTTTCGCATGCGTCAATCTCTGATCCGTCCACTTCTTCCTACGCTAGCATTTCCGCGTCCCGCGGCTGTCCCGATCTCAAACGGTTCTCCTACTCCATTGCTCTGATCCTACCATCCTTGCGTTCTGCGTTCGTCTGTCGGCCTGTTGCTTTCGAGTGTGCCCTACTGAGGTCCTTAAAATTGTTGCTACCTGAACCTCTTGCAGTATTGTGTCTCGTCCCCACCACCATCTTATCATTGACATCCCCTCTCGGCGCTTCTGTTCCAGCGCTCTTACCTGACAACCGCGTCTCAGTTTTATTTTTGTGCCTCTTCATTCGGACCTCTCATCTACACTAGGCAGCTTGCTCACTGTTTACTCCAATGAGCCAGAACGACCCCACAAAAGTTACTTTCCAAGTCACAGGTAGGTTTACGCTGACAGTTGAGATGCCTGTGCATGCTCAGTCACTTTTTATGTAGTTGGCCGATTGAAGCTCTCATCTCACCTTGTCAAACAAGACATTCGTGTCACCGTTGGGGTTGGTGATGAGTCCAAGATGACATGTTCTGGGGAAATCTCAGAGGATGGTCTGACAGTGACATGGAACCATCCCTTCCTCTTGCAAGTATTACCTCCATACAACATCTTCATGGCTGCTCACAATTTCCTCCTGCAGCAATGCATCCCTTACCAGTTCCATTAGGGCTGCTGTGTACTCCCTTCCAGAAGAGCTGACTCCAGGGTGGGACAAGCAACCACTGAGTGGTCAGATGGTAACAAATGTGGGTGACCTGCTAGAGTCAGGAAGTAGATGGTTATGTAAGTCCCATCTGTTCCCTTGACCAATGTGCTAACAATGTGCCAGGTGATGTACCTACATCATCTCTTGGCCCTGCAACCCTATCCATGACATGCAATGCCTGTGACACATTGGTAAGTCATATGTTCTGTGGATATAATAGATGAATGGAATATATTTTGCAGACTATACCTGATGGGCATGGTTGTGGGCCAGACCTTGAAGAATATGAATACAGGCTATATAAATTTGGAAGGCAGTTCAACAGCATCCCTTCTTTGTCAATACAAGTTGAACTGGGACTAGCAAGCTTGGACCTTTGTCCCTTGGGTCATCCAGATCACATTGACATTCTTGATGATCTTGGATATTCTTTTGAGTGCAGATTTGATCAAGGTGGCAATATCTCAGATATCAAGAAAGCCATTGAAATATCCCAGAAAGTACTTGATCTCTGTCCATTAGGTCATCCAAGACATGCTCAAGCACTTGGAAACCTTGCAACATCCTTACGGAAGCATTATAGGATCCAAAGGAACAAGGTAGACCTGCATAGATTCATAGACATGCAACAAAAGAGGCTTGATCTTTGCCCACCAGACCATCCAGAACATGCATTGGCTCTTGGAATGCTTGCTGCAGCACTGATTGAGCACTTTTATGTGTATAGAGACATGGATGTTCTGAACAGGGCTATTGAGATGAATGAGGAAAGGCTCATTCTCTGTCCAGCAGGTGACTCATACCATGGTGAAGCTCTTGGAAATCTTGCAATAACTATCAAAGAACGTTATCGCAAGCTGGGCAACTTGGCTGATCTAGACAAGGCTATTGAACTTGAGGAGAAGAAGCTTGAGCTGCATCCACCAGGCCACCGAAGTCATGGGATTGCTCTTTGCAATCTTGCTCTTTCCTTGAAAGATCATTTTGAGGCCACAAGAAACCATCCTGATCTGGTCAGGGCAATCAAGCTGCTCAAGGAGGCTTTAGCTACCTATCCAGTTCAGCATCACAGTTTTGCATTTGTTGCTCATCAGCTGGCTGGAGCTATTCTCCTTCAGTCCAAGTACTCAGGTGCTAACAAGTCTCAACTATTACATGAGGCCTTTGAGACCTACATGCTCCTGAAGAAATCTGGCTCAGCTGTTTCACTGGATCTGTGGAGGGGAATCAAGGGTTGGGTCAATGATGCTGAAGAATACAACCACTCCTCAGTCCTGGAGGCCTACCAAACATCACTCAACACTCTAGATCATTTCACTGCCTTCAGCTCCTCTCTGGACTCAAGACATGAAATCATGCAAGAAAGGGTGTCTGACCTAGCCAACAATGCATTCTCATGTGCTATAAGACATGGTGGATTTCAGACAGCTATTGAACTGCTAGAACAAGGTCGTGGAATCCTGTGGAGTCAACTCGCACGCTTCGACATATCAATATCTGTACTGGAGGGTCAGGGTGATCAGGGAAGGGAGCTCGGGAAGAAGTTCGTACATTTGAGTGCAGACCTCAGGAAGTATGCGGAAGGGGGTGGAGACAACCTGGATCCCTACTGGCGAGTCCAGGCGGAATGGCAGTCTGTGGTGGACCAAATCCGCCAGCTGGATGGCTTCTCGCGGTTCCTCCTACCCCCACGTTTCGACGACCTGCGACAGGCTGCGGAAGGTGGACCGGTGATCATCGTGAATGCGAGTAAATATGATTGCGACGCTCTGATCGTTCTCCGTGAGGGCCCACCTCTCCACGTGCCCCTTCCATGCTCGCTCGAGGACGTGGACCAACTCTGTTCACAGCTCTCCGTGCTCACCCAGGACTCGCACGCGTACGGAGACAACAGAGAGTCGTGGGTGAAAAAAATGCTGCGGGAGTTGTGGTCATCCGTGGTCGAGCCGATCGTGGAGGTGCTCCAGGACGACGTGGGCCTGACTGTGGGCTCACGGATCTGGTGGTGTCCCACGTCCCGATTTTCGATTCTCCCGTTCCACGCTGCGGGCCCGTACCTCAAGGGGGCCAAGGGCCTCTTGGACATCTACGTCTCCTCGTACGCGCCTTCACTCTCGACGTTCATTCGGACGCGCGACCGGGTGCGGTCCCAGCGAGAGGCACGGGAGGCCTCTGGGGTGCCAAGTGAGATCTCGTTCGCGGCTGTCGGTCAGGGAAAGCCGAGCGCGGATATGAACCTCAAAGACCTCCCCGAGGTGGCCCTCGAGATTGACAAGATCCGTGCCGAGATTGAGGATGCCGTCGCCCGCCGCGACAACGGTAGTAGCGCGGTGACGTTCGAGGCCGTCACAGGTGCAGCGGCGACGATCCAAGGGGCCGTGCAGGCGTTCCGGGATCACCGCTGGGTGCACGTCGCCTGTCATGGGGCTCAACACCCAGAGAGGCCGTTCGAGTCGTGGTTCGCCATGCGGGACGGCCAGCTGACCCTCCTGCGCATCGTGCGCGAGCGGTATGCGGACTCGGAGCTCGCCTTCCTGTCGGCGTGCCATACTGCCCTCGGGGACGCCTCGACGCCGGACGAGGTGCTGCATCTCGCGGCGGGGATGCAGTTTGCGGGCTTCAACGGTGTCATCGGTACCTTGTGGAAGGTGGACGATGCCGTTGCCCATCGGGTGGTCACGCGCTTCTACCGGGCGATGTTCGACCGTCCGACGGTCGAGTTCGAGCATGCGGCCGTGGCGCTAAACACGGCGGTGGTGGGGTCGGGAGAGGACGTGTCGTTGGAGAAGCGGATCGTGTTTGTGCACATTGGCGTTTGAGGTGTTTGATCTTGAATACCCTTCTCTTCTTTTACATATGCCAATCCCACTTGTTTTCCCGTGTGCCGTATCCCGCCTTTAGCGCCAAATGGAGGGACTTTTAGAACAGTGGGTCGGAGTGGTGTGCCTTGGCGAGGGGTTCCTCGCTCTGGCCTAGACGATTCCACACAAGCGGCCATCCAAGGCGGTCTGCATTGATATGCACTCATTCGGGGGTCGTTGCATGGACGAGATCACCTCGCACTGCCTGCCAGCAGGTTTCCAGCAATACAAGGCTGGGGGGAGCGGGTCCAAAGGTGATCCCACTGGCCAACACTTGCACAGCGCGAGGGCGCGCTCGAGTGACGATGGTCGTGGCTGCGCACTAGTTGCGCAAGGTGACGCGGTGTAAAGAATCACCTCGCACCAAAGACTGCATCGCAAAAATAAACAGAAGTTTTACAATCAATCCATTATTTTGATGGAAAGGACTAGAAAAGGACCAGAAGGAATTTTAACGCCTCTGTTTTTTCTGTGATGCTGTACGCTTCCAGGCTGCAGCGCCCGGTCTCCACCTTCTGGTCATGCTGACTTTCCCACGGTGCATATACAGAGTCGGATGCGTGGGAAAAACGGACGCTTCACGGCCTTTGAGCTGTGCCCACCATGCACCCACGCACGAAGACCGCCGTCTGGCAACGGGCCGGTGAACGCTGAGGTCGACCGCTACCGCGGAATGCTGCGTGCCCCCCTGCGCCCGCCCAAAGGCGCAGACAGGGCGGTATACATATTCGGTTGGGTGAGCAAGGTTTCGTTTCGTTCATATCTACTTATCGGTCGAGGTCGGGTTTACTGGCCTTTCTTGGACCGTCAGCGCGATCTACATTCGGCCTCGCTCGAAGCGGGGCTCGCGCCCGGAGATGCCGCCCTACAGCGCATCTACTCGCAGTCGTGGAGAGGGTGGTCATATACATGTCGTGTGACGACGGCAGATCGATCAAGGCAGGCCTGGGCCATCGCTCGAAACGTCGTGCTTGGGCGCAGCAGCGAGCACGTTCGTGACGCCGTTCCTGGCGGTCTTGCCTTGCACCACGGACACACCGCCTATATAACCGAATCGCGTCCATGCTGCCAACGGCGCGACTTTCTTTCCCCCTCCTCCCCGCTCACCACCATGTCCGATCCGAAACAAGCTCAGAGCGCGCTCGGGACCGGGCGCGTCCCGTATTTCGATCCGAACCTGCGTGAGGGATCGATGCTGATCGACGCCGGGAACGGGTACGGCGAACCGCTCAACGTGCGTCGTGTCGCTCCAAGCCGTGTTGTGCGACCGTCAAGCTGTTCCACCGACAGGTTATCATCTCGGGCGCGAGCTCGCCAGGGGTGTTGACGGACAAGGGAATCCTCCAGTACGCGCGCGCGATCGGGTTGTACGTCGCCCCGTCTGTGCGTTTCAGGCGCGCGTTGACACGGGCGGGGGTAGCTCCGAAGAATGTTTCGGGATCCATCTCGGGAACCCGTTCTCGGCCAACCTGGGCGACGGACACGGCTGGGTGAACCAGACGCTCGAGCTCCGTCAGGATTACGGCAGTGCGGGGATCGGAACGTGCCTGGAGAGTTTGGTTGGGGGAAACCATTTCAGGTGGGGCGCCCCGCGCGCTGCGCGGTCTCGCTGATCGCGTGCACAGGGTGTATCGTCAAGATGGGCCGTTGGCGGACAGCGGCGCGTTGTTTTTGGCGTGCGTGTCGTATTCATGGCCGGTCTCTGGGTGGGAGCGCTGACTGTCGGACGCGGTCGACAGGGTGTCCAAGGAGGAGGTGAGGGGTGGCCGTGGATGTCCTTTCCGGTGCTGACGTGGCAGGGCAGCCTGCGGAGGACCACCACGACATCACGCCCGACGGGTACAATTTGGGCAGGTGCGCGCGTGGCTGCGTTGATCGTCTCGAGGCTGACTGCGGGGCGCCTCCGTGTAGGGACAGCCTCGTCGCACACGCGGTGGGAACGCACAAGCGTGGCGGTGTGCGGTACCACACGGAGTCGCGGAACATCACGGGATTGTTGGCGCCCGGCGCCAAGGGCGTCAACCACGGTCGGTCTGGCTTGTTCGCTGTCTCTGGCGACCGGCTGATCCCGTCAAGGTATCGCGCAGGACGGGGTTGTGACGCTGTTAACGGTGACGATCGTTTAAAGGATCCAAGATTCATGTTCTACTCGCCTTGGTACATGTACAACAGTCATTCAAACGAGCGACGTCGGTATCCGCGCATACAAAGAGCACTACCGCTACATGGGGGTTATGTCATAGGGTATAAAAAGAGTCACAAGATGATACCAGCCGCCTCGCTGAGGAGAAGAAGGAGCCTGTCCTGCAGGAGTGTGAGCGAGCGTGAACTGGGCAGGGGCAAAGGCTACCTTGTCGTGTTCCGTGTCTGCGTACATGAGCCAAGTGCGTCCGCCGACAAACTTGACCGCAAACGAGTGTGGGATGGCCTCGAGCTCGTCGAAACCCTCGTACCACTCGTTGAAGCTCTCGATCTGACCGTCCAGCTCGATGACCTCGACCGTGCGCGTCGAATCCTGGTGCGGACGTGAATGTATGCGGACAGACGAGCGACGAGACGCACCCGCTGGTTCTTGCAGAGGGACAGCTGCGCACGCGCGAGATCAAACATGAAGAAGCGACGTTTCCACGTGAACTGATCCGGGGTCTGGATCGTAACCCAGCCGTTGAACGCGTCGTGGTCGTCGTGGAGGAGGACGTCGCTCATGCTCGCGATGCGCGACCGCCGCTGCTCCACCTCGCGCTTCCGTTCCTCCTCCTTCTCGCTCGACTGCGACTCTGCGCGACGAATGTGCTCGCGCCGCCACTTTTGCAGCCTGCGGGTGTGCTGCAGTCTGCGTTCGTGCTCGAGTTGTCTGCGTTCCTTGAGCTCGTGGAGCCGACGTTCCTCTGCCGCCTTGGCGTCGTGCTCCTCGCGAGCCCTGCGTGCGGCGGCGCGTTGGAGCTGCTCCTGGAGAGTGGCCTTCCGGTGCTCGTCGTCCTCGCGCGCGCGCCGGTCTGCCTCTTCCTTCTCCCGCTGGCGACGCGCCTTGCGCTCGCGCTCCTCGGAGAGGGCGTCCTGTTCCTCGCGTTCGCGACGGCGTTGGGCAGAGAGCTTGCGCTGGAGGCGTTCCTCGGGGGAGAGACGGAGACGTGGGGAGAGGTCGACGCGCCCCTTGAGGCTCGACGGGGGCGGGGGCGGGGGCGGGGGCGGGGTCGCGGCGGAGGGGGCGCGGGGGGGGGAGGCCGTGATGGCGGCGGTGGAGGAG
>JBBPLS010000637.1:1823-12317 GCA_038089895.1 Boletellus ananas | reverse complement strand
GTCTCCATTTTGGAGGATAATCTGCTTCCTACCATGGAATATTCTGGAATCCCTGAGGAGAGCATTATCTTTCAACAAGATAATGACCCCAAGCACACCTCTAAAAGAGCCCAGGAGTGGCTAGAATGTCAATGTATCAAGGTTCTTGATTGGCCAGCACAATCTCCAGACCTTAATCCTATTGAACATCTCTGGCAAATCCTTAAAAAGAAGCTCAACAGCCATACCACACCACCAAGAGGGGTTTGGGAGCTGTTACAGTTTCCCTCATATACCACAGTATCTTCTTCATCTCTTTACTTTGCCCCCAATGTTCCCCTATCTTTGGAGTATACTTTTATGACTACCTTCATTTCGTTATCATCACGAGCGGCTCCCGTGTGAGCATCTTACCCCTTTAGTCCCTTTTCTTTCATTTGTCATCTTCACTTAGTTTTTGCAGCAATGACTGTCATCATTGCTTACTTACCTTCCAATTTCCATCACATTCTATGATGTTCCACGCTTACGCATCCCTTTCGCTCAGCCTGGTCTGTGCACCATTTCTTCAGTATATAAACCCTTAGTTTTCCGCTTTGTATCTCTATTCTCGATCTGCACAATATATGCATACCCTTGAGTCCTTTCTAGTCCCTCAGGCCTCCTCAGGCATCATAGTCCTTCGTTGCCTTTGGGCCCTTCATCCTAGTCCGTTCCAACGAACGTATAGTCCTTTGTCCCTTGGGCTGAGTTGTACCTCTTCATGAGCGTCCTGCCCATTGGAACCTAGTCTCGACCACTCAAGGTACACCCTGTGTAACAGGAGCTTTGGGAAAGGATTGATATGGAGTGGGGCAAGATAGAGGTTGAGGAATGTCAAAGATTGATAGAAAGCATGCCTAGAAGACTAGAGGCAGTGATAAAGGCAAAGGGAGGACATACAAAGTACTAAAATTATAGAGTAGAGATGTTGCTCAAATAAGTGTCCCAATGACATGTGATTTTGAAATGGTTATATCTCAATCACATGGCAACCAAACCACATGACTAAGGTCTCATCTTCATGGCAGGGGTCAGGGCTACGTATGACCCTGCAAGGGTTAGAGCTGATACATTTTAGTTCTTTTGCAAATGTTAAGTCTTTCCAATATGCTCCAATATTGGGACACTTATTTGAGCCACTGTAAGAAAGTACCCAGTGTGAGTCAAAGGGGAAATGCAGCTGCAGTAGATAGATATGACTGTTGGAGTGATGTGTCCATGAAACAGGGGAAGTGTAAACCCTGATATGGCAGGTGTGAAGTCATGCCTTGCCAAATTAGGTCATAGGAAGAAACCAATGTACAACTTATGAGTCAAAAGCATCATTGTCCTGCTGTGGATAAAAGGGGAAGGCAGGGTATGGTTGGTCATCCAGCCAAAGGCTGTCCAAACCTAAAATCCATGAGGCTGTCTGCCAAGAGTGAAGCAAGAAAGGAGTACCAATAGGAGTCAAAAAGAAATAGTAATGGCCCACCACTAGATTGTTTGTAACAAGTTTCATAAAAGCAAATGGGAAGTTTGATTGCTTGAGACTCTATCCCAGATACAAATACAGGAGTGACAGACACAGGAGGGGAAGACATTGGTACTTCCCTCCTTCTTAAAAATCCTGGGTGTCAACAGTAGTCACTCTGACTTGTTTAAGGGGTTCTGAGGAGCTGTCATATCCCTAAGTTCAACTCCGGTGCTCCGGACCAACTCCATCGACCTCCGCTTCTGGACTTGTCTTTCTGTTCCTCTTGTCTCTGTTTTCTCCTTTCATGTTTGCTCCATTCTACTTTGACATCGCACGTAGAACTCTCCCGTCACTGTGCTCGCTACGCAAAGCACAGCTCAGGCCTTTGTGTCTCCAGAGTATAACTCCGAGGGTTTATGATTACTGATCACTTACTTCTCCGTTAGTAATTTGCTTCTGTCCTTGGTATATAAAGCCTCGTCTCTCCGCTGTAATACCTGAGTTCGAATATCACCTAAGTCTCTTCTCCTCTGAACCCCGTTGGATTCTGTCTCTGATACTCTCTATCCTGCCCTCTGAAATACGAGGACACGAATGTACAGAGGCACAGCGTGCTAGCCACATCGCTGAAGCTGACGTCCTCCCCACTCCAACCCAACTCCGTCTCCGCCGTCCCGTTCCCTTGTCTCCCACACCTCCGACCGACCGGAGTAGAACGGAGAAGGACCGGACTTGACAGGAGCAGAGCTTCAGGATCTGCAGAATTTTGTCTCTTGGGAGGTTACTGTTTTGGATGAACTCTCCTAACATGTTAGTAGGTGTTTCAGAGGGAAACATCTATTCTCTGGGTTCCTATTTCCTCCTCAGTGGTTGTTGGAACAACAACTGACATGATGATACATGAAGCACTTATTATTCTTTATGTGTTTAGCTCTCTCGACAGGAGTTAGGTGTATGACATCTATGTCCATGGCATTTGGATCCTTGAGGGGGTGAGAGGAAGTTTGTTACAATTTGCTTTTCCTTCATCTTCACACGCTTACTTTTTCTTTTCCCTTGTCACCTGACCATCCGCTGCACATCCCATGGATGCCATTTCCACTTAGTCATCGTGCCTTACACATGAGACTTCTCTTCCATTCCATAGCCTTCTTTTTCTCACTGACTCATTCTTGATTACTCATGCTTCATCATCTTTCACTTCTCTTTCTCATTGACTCATCTTCCATGACTCCTTATCTCTGATAGCTTATCCGCACCGCTTGGTCCGTGCGCACTTCGTCTACGTATATAAACCCAAGCACTTAGGCCTGTATTCCCTAAGCTAGTCTTACTCAATCTAGCCTCATTACCTCGGACCCCTTCAATCCACCAAGCAAGCCCTGCTCCTTGGCCGGCCACAATCTGCCTAGCGACTGCTGTCCTAGTGCGGCCTTTACCTCGACCCGCTAAGCGACTGCTGTCCTTGCAGTTTACCTCGTACCCACTGAACCCATCGACCAGGCTTTGAGTCTACGTTCGACGCTACCCGCACCAAACATAACAAAAGACTAGCTTCTCTCTAGGCCTACCATCGAGTAGTGCCTTCCCCCATCATACCAAGATTTCCCAGAACCCCAGTACCTCCACTTGGTGGCATTCCCACAACGAACCCGCCTCAGACTCAGACTCAGACCCTGAATCCACCCCCCAGAATTCCAGCACCTCTGACCTCTTCTTTCCTACACAGGAGGAACGAGACGAAACCCTTGAACTCGCATATCGCATAGTCAACGAACCACGCCCCCCGATCACCTTCGTTCCCCTACCCCTAGAATCCCCAGTCACCCCCATCGCACCTAGACCCCCCATACCCCCAGCACCTCTTCCCCCCTCGTCTTTTGCTAGAATGTCTTCATTGAAACCCACCGAACTTTGCCTAAGTCCTCCCAAGGACTTCAACGGCTCCACCACCGCAGCTGAGCATTGGCTCAACACCGTTCGTACTTATGTGCTCATCAACCGTGCTATCTATGACACTGACGAGAAGCAGATTGGCTTCGCTCTCTTGTTCATGAAGGAAGGGACGGCCAAGAGCTGGGCCCAAGTCCGCATCAAAAAAGCCCTCGACAACAACTCCTTCGGCACTATGAAGGACTTTATCACAGATTTCAATGCCACCTTTAAGAATAGCAATGCAGAAGCCGAGGCCACCACTTGGCTTACTAACACCCGTGTCTGCTCAGACGACTACCTCCCCAAGTACCTTGCGGAGTTCAAAATGAAGGTCGTCAAAGCAAACCTCAACCCCGCCACCAACGCTGCCACCATCATTCACTACCTACGAGCCGGAATCCCAGTCTGGCTCTCAGACCGCATCTACGGTCTCGAAAAGATCCCCACAACCCCCAATGACTGGTATACTAGGATAGACCAGTTCCTTTCGCAGAAACGCTTCGCCGCCGCAGTGGCTAAACAACATTCCACCCACACGCAGGCCATCTTCCAGCCTACTACCACCAAGAACACCCCCGCCCGCGACCCAAATGCCATGGAAGTAGATCGCCTCACCAAGTTGACTCCCAAAGAACGGGAACAATTCAGGAAAGAAGGACGCTGTTTCTGATGCCGCCAGAAAGGGCACATGGCTCGGGAATGCCCCAAGACCAACGACACCCCTGCCCCCCGTACCAACAACCCCTTCCGCGCCAAGAAGGTAGCGGTAGTAGAGAGCTCCACTTCAGTTGAAGAAGTGGAAGAAGAACACAACGCCACCATCAGGAAGTTGGGGCGAGAAGCCTTTTTCCAGGATTTTTAGAACAGAGACCCGCCTCGATGTCGGCCCCCTCCACTACGATACATAGTGTACCAAAGACGAAACAAAACTCCCTGTACCTCGCACTGAAATTCATCGTCTCCCCCCTCACTATGAAAACTGTCGAAACCACCGCCATCCTTGACTCCAGAGCCCAGATCAACTGCATCGACTGGGACTTCATAAAAAGACACAACATCCCTATCACCCCCCTCGAACATCCCTTTTCCATCCGCAACACCGATATGTCTACGAACACCACCTGCAAGTATGAAGCAGTACTTTATACACAAATCGGGGGCATTACTCAGCGTATTGCCTTTTACGTCTTCAATGGAGGACGAGAAAACGCCATCCTCGGGTACCCATGGCTGAAGGCCACTAATCCCACCATCGACTGGAAGGCGGGACGGGTCCTAATCCCCATGGACCAAGACAAATCCTCCCTCCTTATGAAAGCCCACCGAAACGCCCATACCATCTTTACCAAACGCACTACACACTCCCCATCCTCTCTTCCCTCGCCAGTCAACCCAAGAAAGGAAACCACCCTCGACACCACCGAACACTCTGGCTTTCGAAAATACAACAAGACCGAGGATTCTGACGATTACATCGTCCGAGGACTTGGCCTTTATCATCTTAACCAGGTCCAACACTATGGATCCCGAATTGCCTCTCCTTCGCTCATCGAATACGTCCGAAAGCTTACCCTATCCACCGAGTTAGCCATGCAGGCTGAGCTAACTAAACCCAAGAAGGAACTTCCCCCTGCCTATGCTGAATTCGCCAAGGTCTTCAGCAAAGAAGCAACCGACCACGTACCCCCCTCTCGCCCCTACGACCATGCTATCAACCTCAAAGACTCCTTCGTTCCTAAGATAGGGAAACTATACCCTGGAGTCAGAATCCAACAGAGGGAACTGAGGAGCAAGAGGGAATAGAGTCTAAGTTGATATTCGAACTGAGGGATAAGCCCTCAGTGGATCATACATTAAATACAGGTTACAGGGGCTGTGTACAACAAAGGGAGAGATGAATGGAGAAGGGGAGGTATCATAGTTACATGGACTGTGTTACACAATGACAGGAGATGGACAGATACTCCATCTGCAAGGCCAGAATGCATGGATAGGAACTCTAATGACAATGGATGACACTGATCAGGAACAAAGCCTAGATTGGAGTCAGATCCGGAGACAGGGAACGAGAGAGGAGAAACATATAAACAAGGGAGAATGGAATCAGAGAGATCTAAATAGAGTTGGAGTGGGTCACACAGGTCAGAACTAGTTGGACTTGTCATGGTTGTGACAGTATCCCCCCATTAGGGCTGGAACCCCTGAAGGCCCCAGGGTCTGGACCTGGTGGACTCAATGACAATGCAGAGTCAGAGCATGAATCTAAAATGAAAGAGATAAAAACTGCGGAAGCACATCAACCTGACTTAACTCCCAACCACCATCATCTACTGTGCCACCCCCCAAGAACTGGGCCCATGTCACTGAGGAGGAGTTGCTCACTGACTCCAATGATGACAAGGCCACTGTGCAGGCAAAGGCTGCTGAGAAGAGGCAACATGTAGAGGCACTGGAGAAGTGCAAGGAGGAGAAATGGGTGGAACATCAGGCAGAATGCAAGGTGTGTACTGGAGTCCGGGTTGCTGATTGTTGACTAACAGACTGAAGCATCAGGAGCGAGAAGTGGAGGAATGTCAGTAGCATGAGGAGGTGGAAAGACGAGAGGATGAGGCTCACTGACAGCACAAGGAGGAGGAGCAGAAAAAGGCAGAGGAGGTGAAACGAGCAGCAGAGGAGAAGGTGAGGGTGCACCAGGAAGTGGAGGATTGGGTAGCAGGGATAGAGTAGGATAGATGGGAGGCTGCGGCAGTGCAGGCTACAGAGGACCAGCAGAGGCGGGCAGAGGCATAAGTGCAAGCAGTCATGGTGGAGCAGGCACCAGGTTGTGCTCCATGCATGGCCTGCATGAGAGGCGGTCGCCAGTGCGACTGCAAAGTGAATGACGACCAAGTGTGAGGGACTGTATGCGTCCCTTGCCAGGTCAATAAGAAAAAGTGCTTGTGGGTTGGACCCAAGCAGGAGACATTGGTGGATGGTGGCTCTGAGGGAGGAGCAAAAAATAGGCAGAGGAGGACACAGTCAGATGTGATGTTCCCAAAGGGTGCATCTGTAAGGAAGAGGGTGCAGACCACAAAGGGCAAGGAGGTCACAGTGGATGACAGCAATGACAAGGATGAGGGTGAACTTGTTCCAAAGTTGTTGTTGGAGGTTGTGGCTTCCCATTGGGATGCCCTAGGAATGCTGACGGAGGTGGTGACCATGCTCATGGAGCACATGGAGCGGTGGAAGGCACACAGGGTGGAGGTGGAGAAGGCAAGAACTGTCACAGAGTACTGCACCCGGGAGGTGCTTCTGGCCCTGCTCGAATGCACTCAGTTTGTGCAGGGGTCATTGCGTGATGGCCAATGGATGGAGGTGGAGGGGCAAAGGAACTCAGCAGAGGAGATCCAGGGGATGCCAGCACAGGTAGTGGGGAAACTCGTGGAGTTCATTGAGGTTGGAGGTGTACTCTTGAGCATGCGAGGAGCTCAAGGAGAGGGAAGGGTTGATGGAAATGTTGGGGTGATAACCTTTGTTAGCAAAGAAGGAGGAGATGCCAGTGGTGGAACTGGGTACATTGTTGAATGCAAACTCTGCAAGGGGTAAGAGTTCCACCCAGTCATCCTGTTGGTAGTTGCAGTAGATCCAGAGGTACTGCTCAAAGGTTTGGTTAGTCTGCTCAGTCTGACCATTGCCTTCCGGATGGTAACCAGAGGTGAAGTGGAGAGTCATTCAGAGGGCCTTATCTAGTGAGCAGAAGAAGTGGGAAACAAACTCCAAACCTCTATCGGATGTAACATGGGATGGAACCCTGTGCTTGGAGAACACGTAGATGATGAAAAGCTTTGCTAACTCTGGAGAGGAGATGGTGTCATGGGTAGGGATGAAAACCTCTTGTTTGGAGAGATGATCTACAACCACCAGGATGGCAGTGTACCCATTGGAGAAGGGCAGGTGTTCAATAAAGTCCATGGAGATGGAGTTCCAAAGATGTTTGGGGATGGGGAGTTGCTTGAGGAGTCCATAAGGCCAATGGCAGGGAACCTTGGCACAGGCACAAGTAGTGCAGGAGCTGATGTACTCCTTCACAAGAGAGCGAATGCCTGGCCAGGTATACTCTCATTGGATCAGCTCTAACATCCAATTTTGGCCGAAGTGACCAACAAGTGGGTGATCGTGCCTATAGCAAAGCACATGGAGTTGGAGGTCATTGACATCTGGAAGTAGATCTGACCATCAAGGCAGAGGAATCTGTCAGAGTCGACTGACCAGCGAGGGTTGGTGGAGTCAGAGACATGGCTCTGGGCCACAGGGTTGGAGGGGAGTGAGGAGAGGATGTCACAATGGAGTTGGTCCACATTGATGACAATGGCTGCACGAAGGGATGGGGTGATCAGGTAGGTCACCCTGAGGGAGGATGCAAGCTGTTCCTGAGTGAAGATGGAGCGGAGGTTGTGGGAGTTGATGTGAGCATAGTCCCTATCCCCCTTTTTAGGGTAGACATCCTAGCGGCAAGTGAGGAAGTCAGACTTAGCTCCAAGGTGGCTGGGGCGGAAGTGGATGATGAGGTTGAACTGACAGAGAAACTCTGACCAGCACACCTGGCACCAGGTCAGGAGTTTAGAGGAGGTGGAATACTTCAGATTCCTGTGGTCAGTGATAATGTCAACTGGAGAGGAAGAGCCCTTGAGGTAGTGGCACCATTGCTGGAAGGCCTCAAAAATAGCCAACAGCTCCTTGTCATGGGTGTCGTAGTTGAGCTCTGGAGTGGTGAGGGTGCAAGAGTAGTAGGCAACCGGGCAGACCTCACCATTGGAACACCCTTGGACAGGATGCCCACAATGGCATAATCTGAAGCATCAGTCTTGACAATGAGGGGAGCATCTGGAACCCAGTGGGTGAGGATTGGAGTGGAGCTGAAGGTGTCCTTGAGGCACTGGAAGGTGGAGCGACACATGGGGGAGAAATCCCAGAGGGCATCCTTCTGTGTCAAGCAGGTGAGGGGAATGACAATGTCGGAATAGTTGAAGATGAAATGACAATAGAAATTGGTGAAGCCCAGGAAGGACTGGATGTCCTTTACCTTCCAAGATGCAGGCCAATTGGAGATGGCCTTCATCTTGTCAGGGGACATGGACAAGCCATTGGTAGACAGTTGGAAACCAAGATAGTTGACGGAGTCTGAATGGAACTCACATTTCTCTGGTTTGGCATAGAGGCCATGCTTCCAGAGGTGGTGGAGAACTTTGCAGACATGCTTTTTGTGGGACTCAAGATCAGTGGAGTAGATGAGGATGTTGTCGAGGTAGACAACGACACAGACATCGAGGAGATTGGTGAAAATGCTGTTGACAAACCTCTGGAACATGGCAGGGGCATTTGTGAGACCGAAAGGCATCATGCACCACTCAAAGGACCCATAGCAGGTCCAGAAGGCAATCTTCCACTTATTGCCTTTGGCAATGTGAACTAGGTGGTATGCGTGTTGGAGGTTGATCTTACTATAGATGTGGGCCTTGGAAGGTGTGTCCAGGAGGTCAGAGATAAGGGGAAGGGGATAGCGATCTTTCTTGGTGATCTTGTTGAGTCCATGGAAGTCAACACACAGGTGGAGAGAACCATCCTTTTTTTGGACAAAGAGGACAGGAGCACTGTGAGTGGAGCTCGACTGTTGGATGAAACCATAATTGAGATGCTCATCAAGGAACTTGTGTAGAGCTCTGAGCTCAGTGGGGAAGAGGGAGTAAATGGTGCCAAGAGGGGGCGAAGCGCCTTCATCCAGATTGATCTTAAGGTCAAACTTGCAATGCAGGGCAAGTGTGTCTGCCTTAGCCTTGCTAAAGACATCAGCAAAGTCATGGTAGGCCTCCAGAACGCCGGAAAGGTCTGGAGGCAGGGGATCTGGAGAGATGGAAGCAGTGCAAAGTTTTGCTAAGTCCTCTGGTCAGAGATGGAGAGTGAACTGGGTAGATCCC
Organism: Boletellus ananas; assembly: GCA_038089895.1. Taxonomy (NCBI): domain Eukaryota; kingdom Fungi; phylum Basidiomycota; class Agaricomycetes; order Boletales; family Boletaceae; genus Boletellus; species Boletellus ananas. Next base: position 2,951 of record JBBPLS010000637.1, on the reverse strand, counting down.
TTGAGCTTGCAGGCATGAGTGTATGCTACAGCATTGATGAAGGAAATACTGGGAGGAGATAGGGAAGGTGTAGGAGGTGAGTCAGAAGTGGATGGACTGAAGTCCAGGAGGTCATCAGAAAGAGACACAGGAGAGTGAGCCACTAAAGTGGGCTTGTTGGAAGGTGGTACTGGGGGTGCAAGCATTTGCTGTGTGCTCGAGCAGAATCTAATGCTGTCCAATACCCAGTCAATCAATGGATTGTAGTGGGTGAGCCAAGCATGTCCAAGTATGAGGGCACAAGCAGAGTCAAGCAGAGTGATGAAGAAGGTTTCAGAGGTGACATTGCTGGAAGGGAAGTGGATGTTGAGCTGGACAGAGTGGGAAATGGTTGCATTGGAAGATCCATCAAGGAGTTGGAGAGTAAGTGGAGAGATTTCGTGATAAGGTAGATGGTGTTTATTGACAAATGCAGAGTCTACAAACAATGGGTGGACCCTGAATCAACTAACACGTGGATGGAAGGAATATTACAAGACAGGAGGGAGATGGAAGGCATGAGAGCATTCAGATCGGAAAGAGTGGATGCATTTAGTTGGACCTTCATGATTGCACACTCAGAGTCAATGTAGTCTCTAGGGTGTGTGGAGTTTGGGAGGCTGCTATCTAATTTTTTGGCTCCAAGGTGGCTGGAGCAGGGTTGGTCGGAGTGACTGTCACTGCTCTACCCTTAGCCTTGGAAGCCTTGGACATCAACTTGAGACAGCAGTGTGCCCTGGGAGTCTGCAAAACATGCAGAGTCCATTCTTGAAGTGCCACTAGCACTCTTCTTCGGTCAGCTTTCCATCTTTGCCCAAATGAGGTGTGTCAGATGGAGCAGATGAGGACTTGGAGGTAGTCGAAGACGACATAGTCACCTTTGGAGTGGAGGAGGAGGAAGGGAAACTGGAGGATTTGCTAGCGGAGGACGAGGAGGACAATGTAGGCACGGGCTTAGTGGTACTGCTGGAGGAGGACATGATAGACTTAGTTTGGCATGTGATCTCCGACTTCTGCTCCCAGTAATGAGCATCGATGGTCTGGGAGAGGTGGCAGAGGCCATTGAGCATGGCTGGCTTGCTGATGCAGGAGATTTCGTCTTTGATGCAG
>JBBPLS010000636.1:0-12341 GCA_038089895.1 Boletellus ananas | reverse complement strand
TATCCGCATGCCCACCGTGTCTCGGGCTAGCTTAGATCTGGTCTCCCGTGCGCAACGATCATTCCCGACGAGCGGCCCGTCACCACCACGCGTATGCGTGCAAGTACTCGGGTTGTACGACGAGAAGATCGTCCAAGCGCTTGAACAGCGATACGAACTAGGCTACTCGCATCGAGTTTGTTTTTGCCCAGCGACGAACTCCCAGACTTCATACTGTCAGAGCACGCTGAATCATTTTTCTATTGACGTGCGCCCGAGGGACAGAAACGGGTCGGGGTAGCTGCAGTCTTGTAAGAGAGAAAGAAAGCGCCAAGATGTAAACAGTTCGGCTTACACGGTCAATCCGCTTGAGAACGTTGCTTCGAACATGATGTCGTTTCCGTCCGCGTCGTGGGCAAAGGCGGACAACACCGTCGCCATTACGCTCCAGAGGGATGCGTCCGCAGGGTATCGACTTAGATCATGAAACGGGTATGAATTTCTCTGGCCTGATTTTTCCGTGATCAAGCAGTTCCTCTTTTAGACGGGCTGGTCGCCAGACTTTTTGCCCAGATTCGGTGCCTCAGCTGCTGACTCAGCAAGACGAAACTTGGTCTCTATCGATCGCCCTACCAGCAACATGAATGTTGATATCGACGCCAGCCCCGGCCCCGGTGAGTGTTGACTCAATGACTGAGATTTACAGCTAAACCCGCATAGACAAATCATACAGACTGTCAGAAACCAGTTCATCTGGCACGTTTGGCCCCGCTACTCCCGCAAGTGAGGCACAAGGCAGTATGCATATGTTTTCGTTACATTGAATCGGAACTAACAGAGTTAAAGTGGCTATACCATTGGATAAGATTTGGAACGTTGTCCAAACCCATGGTGTCCAACTGCAAGAGTTGCGTAGGGATGTAAGGAGCATCAAGGAAGACCAGGTCCAGATGGTGAAAGACGTACGGGACATCAAAGAGGAACAAGTCTCGACGAATCAGACCATCCAAGCGATATTCAGCTTGTTGAACACGGCGCTTGTCACCAAGGCGGACCAGCAAGATGTGTCGGCAATGCAGCAAAGGCTGGTGGGTGTGGAGGAATCCGTTCAGGGTCTACAGCGTGCCGTGGACGATCTCATATTGGAACAAAAAAGCCTGTTTGGGCGTATGATGGAGACTATACGTGGTTTGCTCCAGTAGAGGCGTCACTGTCGAATCAGATTCCATGGGCTTCCCATGTCCCCCCGTCTTTGACAATTTATGATGCGTTTCTGACTAGATTTCGCCTCATGCTTCTCTTCAGAAAACTGCGTGTGCACGCACATGATCCTCGGGTTCAAGATCCACCAGCCTAGTGGTCCGTTCATTTAGCTACAGAGCTCCGCTCAGATGGAATCTCACGGGGCTAGCATCGACGTTTCTAAGCGCTATAATAGCTGCTCTTATAGCGCTTAGGGCGGACCGGAATTACGAACACACTGCATAAAAGGAATGGTACGCTTTTTTGGAGAACGCTGGACCAATGGGAGGCCTGTCCTGCGGTCGTAAACCTCAAAATCTTTGCTGGCCGCCAATTTCATTTAACTCATGTTGCAGATGACTAGGCTAACTCCCGATGATCAATTGATTAGGTCCGGCTGGAGGATTGCAACGTGTGCGTGCAGTATTTGTTTGCCACGCATCACACCATCCGAAGATCAATCTGCTCTTTTGTCGCAGGGCAACTTATGAACACTCGCCTAGGTGGGGTCCTCGAGCAGTATTACGTCCCTCCCAAGGCGCTGCCCTACTTCGGCCTTCTCGAGTTCATACACTCACGAACGAGACATTATGGTATTTGATTTATCGGGCGTTGATCGAGGTGAGCGGCGCCTTCTTTCGCTCTGGGCGCGCTGTGTGGCCAATCGTCGTTTTTCCAGGCAGCCGAATGCTTGTCCAAGGATGGCGATCCCCGCGCGCCGCTCGCACTGACCCTACGTCAGTACACGGACATTTATTTGGATGACGAGCTGCTGGCCCTGCGGCGCGTGCGTCTCGCCGGGTTTTTCTTTCTTGTGGCCGTTCCCTGACGTGCCACCCTCTCCCTCTTCCCAGGCAGGTGGCAGGGGCGCCGAGCACTGGGCAGCGTTTGCGCGTGAGAAGCGCCTCGTTCTGAGAGAAGCCCGCACGCGCTATTTCGAGGGTGACGTGCCCCCAGACCCTCCGCGGGACATGCCCAATCCAAACGCCCGCGCGGCGCTGGCCAGGTTCAAGCACCCGGACCTTGGCCAGGTCGTCGGGGCCGCGTCGCCGGTCCAGTCGTTCGAACCCGTGGACGACCTGCTCCGCAGCCTCTATGGGCCCGTCACCCACGGCGGCCGCTACGGCATGCTCGAGGAGGCATGCTTGCTCCTATCATCTCGAGCTTATCGCCGTCGCCGTATCATCTGGAGAACACTCTCCCTACCTCTCCACTCCATGTGGATCGCATCCGAGCGCCTCGACTCGCCATATGCGACCTGGATTACAGCCGTTTCCCTAGGTGAGTCGACCTCCGTGCGGCTAAGTTGTAGCGCTCGGCTTTAGTCGTCCTCGACGTCTCGGCGGGTTCGGGCAGTGTCTGGGGCCTCCAGGATGCCTGTGGGATGGTATGGGTGACTCAGGTACGTGCTTGGTTGTGTGTGTGGCGGCATGCTGACTCGCTCGCTTTTCAGCTAGCGGCCTTGTACCGACTCGTCTCGAGTCGTGGCCTGTGCCACCCGCTGCGCCATCCTCCCGGCATTCCCTCCCCTCTACCCAGCCGCCGCTGCCGCTGCCTGCATGGTCTCGGCCGCTCCCCACACTGTCCAAATGGCCCCGGTCCGCTATCTGCACTTGTGGGCCCGGACCTCGACTCCATGCGTTTGGATCGACATCTTGCCCGTTCCTGTCGTCTTCGAGACGTTCTGGGACACCATAAATACTGGGAGATGCGGTCGTTTCGACTTCCGGGTCGTCTGGGTCCCCTGGAGCCCTTTATGGTGAGTTCGCCCCATCGTCGTGCTCTAACCCTTTGCGCGCCCGTTCTAATCCGTTCCACAGCTTCTTCAGCTTCGTTCCAGCGTTCTCGGCGCGTCCTGACACTCCCGTCGCGTCCGCTTCCAGTCCCGGGTCGTCCAGCTCGTCTCGAGCTCCCTCAGGTGAGTTCGTCTCAACCTTTCGCTCGGACTTCTCACTGACCCGTTCTGCCACTTCTAGCAGCTCCGTTGGTCGCTTCCTGTGGTCGCTGTTGCTGCTAGATGCAGCCGGCATGTTCGACTCAGCAGCAGTGCTGACGGCGTTGCAGCTCACCGGCATCCATCATCTACCCCCGAGCTCAAAGCCCTCGGGTTGCTGGCGCTGGTCTGTGGTGTCGACGGCCTCATCTGGCAGCTTCCTAGGACTTCCCTGGGGGTCGTCGTATGCCGCCGATGTGTCCATCTCGAATGCGGTACCTGCAGCTTCGATGCTCACAGGCCTCCGTCTCCCCTCCTCAAGCACGAAGCTTTGAGGGTCATTTGATCGACTTGTGGGCGTATCTGGCGGTTCATGAGGTAGTGGGAGGTGTACAGGTGCGTTGTCGTTGTCGGGCATCATCCGCTGACGATTTTCTTTAGGTGCTGTTCCTGTCTAGCAAACTAACGTCCACCGAACGACGCAACAAACTCTCTCCTGCAATTGTCGAAGCACTTCAAATCCTCAAATTCAGCTTCAAGCAGGACAGACTCAATTTCACCCCAGATCTAGTTGCGGACGAGAAGGACTATGTCATTTCCGGTCCGGTTACTTCACGAGCTATTAACGAGCTAAGGGAGGCAGAGGCATACGCAGAACTTGTGCAGCTAATTGACAACGGGAACGATGACGAGAGTAGCAGTCCGTTGGTACTAAATTAATAGAACAATCTAATTAGTTGGGAGTAACGGGCCGGTTTCCGGGCACTTCGGCTCACTTCGAGAGGTGGCAAGAGGTCCACTTCGCGCCACTTCGACACTAGGAACTAAGTCGAACTCAGTCTAAGTTGTCACCTCGTTTCGCCTCGGTTCACCTCGCGGCAACGCTAGTACTTCCATTGTGACACAAATGCATCTGCAACATGAGTTAAATGAAATTGGCAGCCAGCAAAGATTTTGAGGTTTACGACCGCAGGACAGGCCTCCCATTGGTCCAGCGTTCTCCAAAAAAGCGTACCATTCCTTTTATGCAGTGTGTTCGTAATTCCGGTCCGCCCTAAGCGCTATAAGAGCAGCTATTATAGCGCTTAGAAACGTCGATGTGGGGAATAGTTTACCTAAGCTGGCTTTCTAGGTATAAATAGTTCGGTTCAGCGTCCAGGCTAGTCGAGGGTCAGGAATAGGAACACTACGAAGGTTATGAAGACGAGACGCACTCGAGATTTTGAGTATAGTCGAGAAACAATTCCAGCGCAGACGGTAGCAATGGCTTAAATTGCAAAGGCCGGAAACTGCGCTTCTGTTTTATACATTCTTTGGTGTCTATGCAATGATCCCACGGAAGAGTTCCGCATGCAAGGTATATTAGCGTATACGCAAGAGATACCAAGTCGTCTCGTCGGTCGTAAGCTACAAAAAAAAAGTGAGGCCCACGCAAACGCACATGCAGGAGTCAATAACTTACGCATTCCGTTATGTATGTGTAGGCTCATGAAGGGTAACGTCCCTACAGCACCAGATGTTTTCCCCATCTCCAATATTTGACGGCATCGACGTTGTATTGCATGTCCAAAATCAACTAGGTATGGTTGTAATTCGCCCGTCGTCGGAAGCATTATGTTATCCGGCTTCACGTCCCTGTGAAGGTAACCTTTGTCGTGGATAGCCCGTAAAGTCCGGACCTAACAGAGCATTAACGTGCAAAATTGCAGAAGAAGAGGGACCACGAACCATTGCTCGACCGATCAAATAAACCACCTCGGTGGGGACAACTCCACCTGAGGAGCAGAGAAAGTTCTGGAGAGTGACACCAAGACACTCCAGGACGATCACACCATGATCCTTGTAAGAGTAGGCAGCATGACACTGAGGGACCCCTTGAATACGGCCCAGCTTCCGGTATATTTGATGTTCGATACGAGTCCGAGTGGTCCCACACTCCGTTTTCAGTGCCACCTTTTCATTTGTATGGCAGTCTACTGCGATGAATACGCGACCTGCAGATCAGAGCTGCATTTTTCGCATCAACCTAACCTACAAAGGCATACCATGGCTACCCTTCCCCGCGTATGCAGACAGCCAGTATTTGTCGAAGATGGGAGTTAGCGATGCAAACAATGAACGCGTGTGTGTGCAGGACGGCATTAACAAACTGGGCCAGAACCCTCCGAGTCGCAAGGTTCGCATCACAAAAATTCCCGCGCCGAGATATTAGCTAATATAGGAGATACCGGCGGCTTGTGCCAAAACAGTCGCTACTTAGTCATCATCCGCAGCACTCGTGCAACGCACGCAGCTGTCTCCAAGCCATGCTCCATGTCAAGGTTTCGTCGACCTGATCCCTCCATCGCTGCCATCTGCAGCGACAAAACATTCACATATATTGAGGTGTGTATTTGCACTGATATCAGACTATACTATAATGCCGCATAGCCTAGTCCTTCTGCCATAGTGTCATCATCAAGTTCTGCGTCGCGCACGGTGGAATCATGGTCTCCCTCGTCGTCACTGCTCGACTGTGAAGCCACGTCCCATTCATCCCTATTTTGTTCATCCCCCAAGTTTTCATTGCTGCCCTCCAACTCGTCTTCAATTCCTTCCATAGGTTCCGGCCTGCCATCTGTTGTGTTGCCATCTTCTGGTACGCTGCGGTCAATCTCCGAGTGCCCATCACATTGTAGTAACATATCCCAGTCGCGCGTTGCTTTGTGGCCAACACCGCCGCCTCTGAGGCTCATAAACATGTCGCGATCTACAAAGCTTCAAGCCCCGAGTCAGCACAAGAGAGCACGAGTACGCTGTTAGTAGATTCTTACACGTTCACATAGAAGTACCGCCAATCTCTATCGCCATCATTCTCTCCCCGGACAAACGATGCGCGAAGTAAGTCTTTGGTTGACCCATAGGCGAATGCAGGGATGAGGTGTACCCCTCGCACGACAGAATCGGGGTCGAGAAATCCAAAAGCCTCTGGCAGACTCTCTTCGTCAAAAAACTCGAGCCGAGGCAAGCGCTTTGTGCTGAAACCTGACACAAAGCTCCCGTCACGTCGGAACCAGTGGATAAAAAGAACATCCATCCGCCCTCGCTTTGAATACGGTCCATCGGGACGGTCACCGTACTCGACATCAACATGGAAGATGTGGATGATTCGTGCATACCAGTATGGATGTGTGCAATCATCTTTGCGCGAGAGAACCATGATGTCTGGGTGCGTCCCCGGATTGATCGTGTCTTGTTCGCGTCGTAAGTCATATGTTGTGTAGTTCACTCGTAGTGTCTTGTGCACGGAGATCTTGTTCTCAGTGATGAGAACATTATCACGGTCTGCATCCAAGAAATTATGTTCGTCGCCATCATACTCGAGCCCTTGCAAACGTGCGAGTAAGTGATCTTTGAGGCGAGGGATAAAATTCTATTTCGTCTCCAGTCAGGGATTTCACAACACGTAGAAACACAACGCACTGAAATTGCAGGGTCATCTTTCAGGTCAGAGAGCCATGCAGTGATATCGTATGATGTATCAGCATATTTGGCAATGGAATAGTGTGCAGCAGGAGACGTGCGAAGACAAGGTGCACGGGTCGTGAGTGCCATATGTGCAGAGTTGACTTGACGGATGAAGCGCTCTATTGCTTCTTGATTTGCAATGCTGGCTACCATCTGACCATTCTTTTTTCCAGAGCGTGCATATCGACGCTTTAGGCGACGGTGCTCAAGCTCACCCTAGCACAAACTTGTCAGACATATCGCGCCCAATCCAAGTACAATCTCGCACCGTTTGGGTGGTATAATTGTCAGTTGTACCAAACCTTCGAATCGTATCCGGATAGTCAGCCAGTGCATGATACTTGTACGTAGAAAGGTTGAGCTCTTTTGGTTTCCGTGTAACAGACATTCTCCTTGAGATGCTCATGTTAGACTGTTTTGATACCAGCGCAGCCTCACGACGACCGCGTGCTGCAGTTTCTGATGGGAGTTCTGTTGTGTAATAATGTGCGCATGTTGTACTCTTAAAGCGGCGGACTGATGATCCGAGTACAATGGTTGCTGAATCGAAAAACTTCAATGTGTCATCCGTGTGAAGTCGCAATTTTGCGTATGCGTGCCAGCATGCAAGGTCAAAGAGGAGGTTGAGGATAGTATCGTTATGGGGTGCGGGTAGCAGTCCCTCAAACACTGGCATTGCGCACTGTATGGCCAATCTGAGTGACGATGCTCTTTAAGATGACATGACTTACCTGAAGCAGATCTTCGAAATCACGGCCTGCCAGCCGCTTCATAGCTGAGACATTGGTGTGGAATTTACGAATTGTTCCTCTCCCAAACGTGGGTATTCCGCGATATCTCCAATTCAGCTCTTGAACGGCTGTACCCCCTGCTGCATACAAAATCCGCATTAAGTGAGTAAAGATTGCCTTCCATACTCCAAGTTCGAATTCGTGCAGCAGATCCACAACAAAGAGCGTGAAGAAATTGAAGAGGAATCCAGAAAATCGTTCAGAAAATGCATTCTTCGAATATTGTCACATTGAGTGTTACGGGTAGGAATGTATTACTTGCATGGGTAGGGGTCAATGACTGGCTATTCAGCAGGGTCTTGACGCGGCTGCTGTTCATGGCTGCTCCTTTTTCAAATATATGTGCATGAGATTGTTCAACCTTCCGGCGGCGGTGTTCATTGTCAACACGCCTGGTCTTCTCACGTTTCCGAAAATCCTCTTGCATACCCATCTTGGGAATATCTGTCTTCTTCACAAGACAGCGAGGACACGGACATTCTCCAAGGAACTTGATACAAGCAAGCATTATCCTATAGGTGCACGATATCAATGGCAGGCCTAGTCATAGTTCAAGCACATACTTTTCAGGATAATCAGCTGAATATGTGACAAATCGAGGGAAAAATCGCCGCTCGATCCCGTCAGTGCATTGTATTACAATACCATTTTTGTATGCGTTCATAAACTTCCCATCTAGGAGAAGTCTCCAGATCTCCTGTATAAGTTCTCGCTTACAGTGTGTGTAGACATCATCTGTTGATGGCTTGCCAAAAGTATAGGTATAGGTATCCTGAAAGTCATCAGGAAGCTACAGTGTGTTAGTCTAGACTTGAATGTTAATTATTGTATACGCACCTTTGGAATATATGCAACGTGGTGACACGCTGATGCTGTTGGCTTCCCATGCATATACTTTGATTGGTTTCCAAAAAAGAGATAAAATGGCCAGAGCGACGCATCACCAAAGTTTGCCAGGTGTGTTGAGCCAGACCACATCATGAGTGAAACTACAACATGCTCAAGGTGATCATCTGGGTCTTGTGGTAGCACATTGACTTCCTTGTAAGCCTCAAGTAGTGCTGGCGATGAATAGAGCTCAGAGTAGACATTGACAACACAGTTGTCAGATGTTGTCCATTGTTGGTGAAATGGTGTTGTGTGGAACATAGATGCAGTGGTGCTCGTGAAGACATTTTTGATAATGTCAATGATTGAGCGGTGATAGACATTATTGACCTCCAGTGTTGGTACCTTGGGATCTGTCTCACCATCATCCCAGCAGAATCCTTCCTTTGGAAGCCGAATCTTCACTGATGACCTTTGCCATCCATACTCTGCATGAAATGGATTCGAGCGGTCTTGCAAATATTTGTCAATGAGTCTCTTCTCCCTCTTGTAGCTGAAGTGCACAGCACATTCAGGGTCAAAGCATGGATCACCAGCATAATCCTTAAGGTGACTCAGTTCAGCACCTGACTTCATATTTGATCCGGAATAATGCCAGCACATGAGGAGGCCAGAGGTGGGATCAGTAAAGGCAGGAAAAAGGTTCTCCTCCGTGATTTCAGCTTCTGCATCAACCAGTCCAGAGTGACCTGGATTACGATCCAGATCTTCTTGTTGCTTGAGGGTAGGGGCATCCACGACCATGGTGAGGCTGGTATCTGTAGGAATGTGTGTTGGACGAGATGGATAGATTCGAAAGAGACCCATCTCATCAGGTTCTGTGCGCCATTCATTATTAGTGGGGTGGTGATATGATTCAGAGCGGTGATCATGTTGTATTATATTACCAGTGACTGAACTGTGCACTTTCTCTGCCAGCTCTGGTCTGGAAGCAACTCTCATTGGAGGGGCATAACAGAGCCCAGGATCTGACACAGGGAGATAATCAGTATATTATGCAGGGAGACAGATCCTATGACCAGAGTGTGCCAAAAGAACAGGTGTTGGTGAACGAAGCAAAGAATCTGTGTTTGCCTTGGGCCCATCCAAGTCCATAGGAGAGAACATGGCTGATTCTTCATGCAATGGAGATCTAGTTGACTTGTAGAGCGAGAATGTGCTTGATTCATAAGGTGGTGATGGGTCTCGAGTAGTCTGATATTATTAAAAGACTGTTAGGCGATACCAGTATGATTAGATTATGACCTATAACTCACCTGTCTCCCAATTCCTGCAACTTCAGCTACCATCGCCAGTTGGTCATTGGGATTTGAGTCTGGAATTGTGATCTGAGGACGATGGCTCTTGTTCGACTTCCTGCAACCTTTCTCCAGTCGTCTTTGTGTTGTAAGAATATCAGCAGAGTACTGGTGATGAGTATCACATTGGGGTTCATGGCTGCATAACTTCTTGTGGCTGCCAAAGACCTGACTGCAACCAAGACATATTGGATCATCCATTTGACTCTGTATGGGCTAGTGATGCTGCACAGACTTGTTCATGGCTGAATCCTTTATATTTGTTGTACTATGCGACACAGAAGTCAAAAAGGTACTTTATAGCCTATTTGAGTGTTTAGTAGAAATCAAGTAAAGAAGAGTGACTGCTCACCACCTGCCCGTGCACTGGATCATGATGTCATGGAGTTGGCAAGCGTCACACTACCAGCCAAACAGGCATATCTAATTACAATTAGGTCTAATTATATAATTTGTATCTCACCCGTGACCTGTCAGATTGCTCTCTCGTACTCCTACTGATAACCATGTCTCGAAAAAGGCACATCATTTCATCAGAGGAGCCCAACAGCTCTTCTGATTTTTCTTCTCCACTTGAGGATCGTATATCAAGGGGCCATGCTCATAAGAAGACATTCCAAGAACGAGGAGGTAAAAGGAGACATACCAAGTCAAGCTGAAAGTGAGTATGATTCAGTCCAAATAACTGATGATATCTTCTAACAAGTAATCAGGAAGCACAAGAATGAGTCTGATGATGGTGGTGATAATGGACCAGTTGACCAGGAGTATATCAGTGGTGCACGCACCTTTGCATGCTGCATTGACATGTTTGGCAAAATCGATAAGCTAATCAAGATCAATCTCATGATGCAACAAGATAAGGCCATGAAAAAGAGTGAGCTTATTAAGGATGAGGAGGAGACAAAGAGGCAGAGGGGACGACTTGATGCAGTGTAAGTTCATCTTATCTGTATTTTGTCATCTTGGGCTTATGTATCACCTTCCAGGCCTTCTAGCGTACTTGAGCGACACAAGCGTAACTATCACCAGCTCCTTGACATCATTCCTAGCCTTCGGAGTTTTGTTGGGGTGTCCTCAAAGTCAAGTGAGCTGCATAATATCACTCAGAAGGTGCGTGTATGCTACATATATGCACATGTTAATATGCTAAACACCTTTGGCAGATGAACGACATCATCAGTTCAGTACGCTCCAATGATTGTACTCGACTACGATGAGAAATTGGCCATTACGTCACACCAAATCCATCTGTTGTTGTAGTCACACCACCCATCAACAGCAGTACCTCTCCGACGCAGTTGGGTCTCAACCATCCTGTTCTAGCATGCTTGTTATGCCCAATTGAGGTGGTTAGTGAGTATGATGATGATCCAACTGAGTATAACCATTACTGATGCATACATAGAACTAGGAAGAAGCTTGAGAACAGTTCAATTACCATGGACGCTGGTGCCCTGCCAACCTTTCTCTGGGAAGGGGACCCTGCAGGCTACTACTATGATCCTGAGAGTATGACAATGGGGTTATTCAAGGGGTATCTCCCTGTGCGTGTATGTATCTCACTCCTTTCATCTTCCTGTCAGACCTAAGTGTTTAATTAGGTTAGGGCACATGTGTTTAGGGGACTGTCTGCTGCATTCAGCAGTGAATCACATGCAACACGACCATGCAATGCTGTTCTACACAACATGACAATGGTAGAAGCAGAGCACATTGCATACTCTTGTGTACTGGTGAGTGTCCCGTCCCCATGAATAATAAACATACACCCTTATTTTATAGGCTTGGCATTGTATCTCATCTCGACAGAAGTGGAGGAAGACTGACGGAAAATTTGATTACCAAGCATTTTACTATGACATTTGCGATCTTCTCAGAGAGAATCAAGCTTTGTTCAAGGATGTTCAGGGTCACTGGAACCTGTGAGTTCATTTTCATTGATCAAACAACTACTAACAGCATTATGTTGCAAGTGCCTTTTTTCAGGACAAGAATGGATGGCAGAAAGGACTAGAAGGTATTGGCAATGAACAGGACAGCAGCCACCATGGTCCCTCCAATACAATGAGCACCATGGCGAAGATGCGGGCACAGATGGCTGCTTCTAGTGTTGCATGTGTCCACAAAACCGCACCCTCGTCCCGCAACCTGTTGGATACTGTATACAATGAGCCCATAGCGACATCATCAGATCTCAGAGATCATTCCAATCACCACCCACCTCATGTTAGGTGACATCTTGCACTAGAACCAGGCCCTGCTATAGTGTACAAACTGTCATCCCCACCACCATCTCCAGATCTCTCATACCTGCCTGATCTCACTTCAAACATCCCTCCCATCGTTCAACAGGTTACTATTCATATGATCGGGGCTGGGCCTTCAATCCCTCAGACTCTTTTGTGCCTGATGACATGACAACTGTCACACAGATCATCAACTGGATTGAGTCCTCGTCATCTTATGACACGGTCAGGCTCTGGCGCTTCACAGCTTTCCTTGATGTTACACTTGTCTCATCTGATGAGCTTGTCTGAGACTCAGCCTCCAATCCAGAGTTGCCAGTTGAACAAAGGGAAGCAACAGGCAGATCCCCCAAGGAAGTCCAAGAGAATTCGATTTGCATCAGATGGGGAAGGTGAAGTTCACAATGCGCTGACTGGCACAACCAAGAAACGGCGCTCGACAAAGAATGTCAGC
>JBBPLS010000635.1:0-12358 GCA_038089895.1 Boletellus ananas | reverse complement strand
GGGGTGATGGTCGCGATAGCAACCGGGGCAAATGGGATGAATGTAGGGCTCGAGGTCGTCAAACTCAAGGTCGGGGCGGTGTTGTCTTTCGAGAGCCTCGTATTGGGCCGCTCTTAGTCGTAGAAATCTTTCAGCAACGTACATTCGTTGCTGACAAGGGGAGGTTCGCGTTGTCCGAGCACCTAGGTACTACGCGTCAAAGACGTCGTTTGCTAGGCTCAAGACCGAGGGCGAGTAAGGGATGAGGAGGGGGGGTTGTCACGCAGGTCTTGAGCAACGGAAGGCGAAGGGGGGGGGAAACCGGATGCACCCGTACTACCGGGGACTTGATACGTCAAGTGGAACGGCATGACAATGACTGTATTCACGCGAACAGCCCGTGGATATCGTGACCTCGGTACATGGCAGCCTCTAACGCTCTGCCAATACGTCCCGTAGTGCACTTTCGGGGAAGCAACTTTATTCTTATTTTTTACAGCGAACGACCGTATGCACAGCGCGGAAGCTGCTTTTAACGTGGATCCGGTGTTAGTCCGGGACAGGCTGCGACTATCACGCTCGGGTGGTTAATCCCGTGGAAAACCGAAAAGGATGGATGGAGGGAGGGGGGCGCCGGCCGTGATGATCAAAGCGATTTGTTTAGCGGCTAGTGGAGGCAGACAATAAAGAAAATACGCAGCGAGGAGAAGGCCGATAAGCTCCAGCGCGTCTCCTATGTAGATGCGTACTGTAGTGACCGCCAGAGGATCACTACGATGGCGAAGGCAAGGGTGGTGACGGTGAAGACGACCGCGAAGGTGTCGACTTCGGAGGGGCGTGGACGCGGCGGTGGGGACTGCTGCTGGGCGATGGTTAGTTGAGGGCGATAGCGGGGGCGGCTTGGCCTGACGAAGGCTGAGGTGTCACGCTCACGAGGAGCGGGCAGGGATGTGGACGACGGTGAGGGTGTAGGCGGTGGGGAGCGGTCCAGGGTGATTATGAGGACAAGGGTAGAGACGTTGAGCGCAAAAGAAGCGGGCGACGAAGGGGTAAGTGCGGAATTATGTCAGGAATGCGCCTTATCACTCAAAGTGAGCTTAGGGCGAAGGAATGATTATTCCGCACTTAAGGAATTACATGACTGAGGCCCTACCTATATACTACTTTCTTTATCTATGATGTCATATTACTAAGCCTATGTCATAGGTCTAGATTCCTGACTAATCATGATAGCAAAAATAGGGCGATAAGGAGATAAGGAAAGAAGAATTCTAACAGGCCCCATCTGCTCGTATAACCCCTTCAATTCGACTGGTGTTGTTGAAATATTTTCAAGTTCCCATCACGGAGACGCCATACGATTGTCACCCCGACTTGTCAGGCCAGTTCAGGAGACATAAATTAGATGAGATCACAGAGCCCTCGTTCTTGGCATGTTTTGGGAGGCCGCTGTGGGAATGTTTGGTGTGTTGGGATGCCGTTCTGCTAACGTTGAGGACACAGATTCTGGGCCATGATTTTAAGGCTGCCGGCGAAACTCCCGAGAGTCTGGCCTCTGTCACAGATGCGATGACTCTCGCTCGCCAGAAACTCGTCTTCAAAGACGATATCAACGGGTTTAAATCTTCTCCGATTGCAGAGCTTGCGGTCCTAGATGTTCTGATCACCATCGATTACGAGCCAAAACGGGACCCTGCGTACGAGAAGCAAAAGGTGGTGATCGCAAGCCACATGAGGACGGCCTTCTCTGCTCTAAATCGTCGCGAGTACATCCGGTCTGGTTATCCATCCGAACCGTTCCTTTCAGAGGCTGCAAGTCGTCAAACGAACCACTACAGGAAGAACATCAAGAAGTTCAGGATGGTCGACATCTTGGGGTCAGTCCTCGCTCACGGGCTGCTTGACCTTGGTCAGAAGGACGCGGTGGTCATGCGACTGCTTCTCCGGATGGCATACATGGATGCCATCACCACCGAGCAGGTGGATACTGACTACCCAAATTTTAGCAAGGGTTGCAGCTTTCTTGGATTTCTGAAAGCGCTGCTCGCAGAACCTTTCCGTGACGGTGTCTGCAACTGTACACCGGACAACATGGCCCAGTCTGCTCGCACCCGCACTCTTGAAACAGAGTTTAATCATGCCATAGTCCGGTTTACTCATTTTGCCAAAGCGGCCGGCATGGTTCCCTGCTTCGTGAGGGGTGCCGGAATTATATGCCACAGTCGTCAAGGAGCGGTCGACATCATCATTCCCATTCTACTACACAAAGACCGGGACGTGGAAGAGGTATCAATGTCTGCACTCTTCGTCCAGGTTCAGAGGCGAGTGAGACCAGGGAAATACATCATTGACGCACAGAAGCCCGATTTTTACCGAAAAGTGGTGCCCGAGCATACGTGACCCTTGTTGCCGACCTGCAGGGTGTCACTAATCTTGGTAAACATCCCCCAGTGTCGCCAGGTCCTGGTCCAGAGCGTCACTCTTCTTGCTACCAGACATCTCTGCCTCCGAGGTACAGCATTCAGGCCGTTGGGTGCACGAATACGACATGGAAGGTCGTTGATGAATCTGAGCACGACGTGTACACAGAAATCTTGGCGGCAGATAAATTTCTGGGACACCATCCGGGACAGGATCAAGAGACCCTGGAGCATGTTTGCCGAATGCTACCCTTTTGGGACTCGGCGTGATTCGAGAAGCCCCTGGGGGAGCCTGCAGGGGAGCCCATGGATATCGATGAAGTCAGGTGAGATTTAGGTATGGTGTGTGGTATGCATGTTGTCATTGTAACGCGATGCTAATGAACGCGTAGTGAGATGGAGACGAAAAGCATTTGTTTAGGGGTTACGACTCTCAGATATCCAGCGAGAATGTTCTAAAATGGGTTGTTTGCATCGTCACGTCAGCGGCTTTTGGCATAACTGGTACAGTACATACTGCTCGCTGTTAGTGGTGTTCCTCGGTATCCCCAATGCAGCCGGATCACTCACTCCTGGTGGTCGTGTGTATCGCGAGCACAATTGACTGTTCTGACTCCGGGTCCGCCAAAGGATCGTCCGGTCACCATTTTCCTTGGGTGCTCTCTACCAAATTCAACGATGGTTTCAAGTAGATACACGAACCGCTTCTGGGCTCTCACCATGATGCTCCCACCCATGACCTCGTTTGGTGGTGTGTCGATCGATCTTCATCGGGATCCCGATTTCACCCACGCACAAGATCGTACTTTTGGAAGACATTACTATGCAACCTGCTTCACTTTTTCAGTGCTGAGAGTCCATTTGTATCGTCTCTTTTGATTACATCAAGTAACAATTGTCACTTCGTGTTCCAAGCCGACATTATTCAGCTCTCGACCAATCTGTTCCTCTTTCAAACTTGGTGTGCGACATCCTTGACCGTGACAGATCGAATGCCCTCTGGGTCCTCCGCAACACCATCCCCAATCTGGCCCTCGTCCTCCCAGGCATCCTCTGCGAACCCGATCCCCGATAAGGTCCCGATTTGACTGGCGATAGGCTGCGACGTTATTCCGAACCCACTGTCGATCCCGTACAACCCGCCACGGGACTCACGCACATAGAGCTCTCGCACACTGATGATGAATCGAGGCATGATGATGTACAGGATCGCAGACGAGGCCGAGCTCCAAAAGAGCATGAAATCGTTGTTCGCCGTGATGTCTCCCTGGACCATGGTAATGACCATATAGGCCGCGCCTCTAGAACGAGAAAATGTCAGGGTTAGTCTTGTGTTGTCACCATGTGAGTGTCATGGAGGACGTACACGAAAAAATAAAGGGTACCATCCTTGACGAAGCGCTTGATATACCGATTTGGCTGCCATTGGTTTGTTTCTTTGTACATCTTTACGGACTGCTTCAGGGGCCAGATAACAGCGAGAACGAAAAGAAGAAGAGCTAGCATAAACCGTGGAATCATGTAAGCAAGAAAATAGCGGCCCCCTGGAATATTCAATCCAACATTGCAAAAAGAGAGGTCTTGGATCCGGACTACCACAACTAAAAAATGGATTGGAAAGAAGTGCCAGGTCAAGACCACCTTCACACTACTGATACGTGCAAAGACACACCTGACAAGTAGCTGGGAGTGCTGTACATGCCTGCCAGAACGATCGAAACAATGGTTTGCAACGCGTAAATGAACAGGAGGATGTAAAATATTGTTTTGGATTGGTTCCACATTGCATATACGCGCAGAATCATCATCACTACGACCAAGATTCAGTGTGCGGAATCGAGTCTTAGACATAGCAACTCACAATCAGCAGCGGCAAGAAATATAGGAGACGCCCACGTCACGACCACATAGAGTCGAGTACCTTTGAATTATTGTGCTTCATTCGATATTGTAAACTGAGAATCCATGCTTACACCTGTTCAAAAGGTTAACGCTGCTATCTGTCTAATTGGGGACCAAGACACGTACATCTGCCGGAGCAACTTTTAGTCCAGTGGATCAGATATAAAGACAAGAAAACTCACTTCGACGGGGCCAGGCGCAAATGAGGAACCACCTGTACTCAGACACAGTGAAAATGTGGGTTAAGCTAATCATCCGAGTCAAATTGTAGTGCCGGGCTTACCAAGTGCATATATCCTTTGCGATTCAACAAGAGTAAGCGCATCCAATACAATACAATGATAGCCATAGACCTACACAATCCAACAAAGACCGACATAACGAACCTATTCAGGTCGTTGGCGCGAACGTGTAGTTAAGGCGCGTGGAGATTTATAAACTTACTAAAATAAACATTGTAGACCCCCAGGTCCAGTTCCTGCTCTGTGGAATATCAGCAACGTGGTATGCACTCAATAATGACCACTTCCGACCCACCCAAACATAGTCTATCTCCAGAAATTGTCAGAAAAGAGAGTTGATGGTACAGGAGAAACAGAGGCACCTCGTTCAAAATAGTGAGGACTATAGGACAAGGCTTGTGCCGGATACAATGAAAGTGAGGAGACATGACACACTGTAGTCGTATCCCACTGCACTGATAATCATGACTACGTAGGCCTATAAGACCAGCCATTGAAACGAAAAGTGAGCGTACGAGACATGTAGTTATTGAACTGGAGCAGCTCCAGAGACGACCGCAGGTTGGAGGACATGAGAAATACAAGACACGTCCAGTTGACAATCGAAAGAGGGGAGGAAGTGGGTAAGGTCTGAGCGGAAGCAGCTGGAACGACATGCGGACGCGGTGAGGGCACTTATATCTTTCAGGGATCTTGTTTATTACCTCATGAGAAACTTAATCTTGTCAGAGCATTCCGCCCCTTTAATAATCCTGAGGGAGTGCGAAACCAGAAACTGAGCATGTGGAGTGAGACGGGGACCAGCCTCCACACCCGAAGCCACCATTGATGTCGATATTCAGGCACGAGTCGATGCATGCATCGTTCGGGAACAAAGCGCAACACCGAACGGGTACAATCGCCAATTTCATTTGGGTTGCTGTTTGCACAGGACGTCAGCTGGCTTGGATCGGTGAGATAGTTACGAATAGTCTTTGTTTTTGTTACGACTGGGCCCTAGAAGTCACCTCTCATCATTGGGTGTTCGCATTCTGTTAGACTTCTACGGACGAAGAAAAACTAAGTGGTACGGCCAGAACTCACCGTCAATGCAGTTAATGTGATCGCGTAAAGGTGGGGCGCTACTAACACAGCCTTGAGTGGGCAGACGGGGTGATTCTATTTTTGACAAGGTGGCGTTGGTGGGCACTGAGCAATTGTCACCTGCGATCATGAGGCAATGAGCTTGGAGCGGCCAGGGACGCTGAGAAAAATGTCGGCTAATGGGCTGATACGGTTACCGAGCGGAAATGATGGAATGACGGTAGGACACCTAAGTATTGGGGAGAGTCTGCGATAGGCACCGGTATGCCTTTGAGAAACAAAGTCACAAGGATAAGGACAACATGTACGAAGAGGTCTGGTGCCCGAAATCAGTGGTAGAGGCAAATCACCGAGTTTCCTGCGGCAGCTGTCGGACTCTCCGTCACGCTTGTCGACAACCGTATCTTGATCAAGCAGCAGCACAGGGGGCTCGGCCATTTTCGATGCTCGATTTTGGTGCCTCCCTGAATCATACCAACTGCCAACATCTGGCTTTGCTTCCCTGGTTGGTGGTTCGAAAAGATAGTCAAGTTCAAGTTGATGGCAGTGGCAAGTACCCTGAGTGACCATGCCAGCCAATCCGAGGTCTTGTTTGCTTACTACTTCTGATTGAACCAGCGCGTTCGTGTGATCAACCGTTCAATGCGTTCAGTACCCTTGTCCACTCGGCACTCTTTCTGGCGTGCATGTCCCCCGCTATGCCTGGCTGGATTCCCTCGGAATCAAAATTTAGATCCGCAATCTTGCCCTGCCCTGGTATGGCTTCCGCAAACGCCATCGCAGATACGGTCGTGGTTTGACTGCCAACGGGTTGCGACGAAATGCCAAACCCCCTGTCAATCCCGCACAGACCTCCACAAGAATCACGGTCGTACAGCTCTCGCACGCTGATGATGAACCGCGCGATGACGATGTATATAGGCGTATAGGAATCCAAACTCAAGAGGAGCGCAGCAATGCTGTTGATCTATGTTGTAAGACGATGGCACAGATGTTGTAGGACATATTTCTAAAGGAGGGGAACTGAGAATTACATATATGTGTCGCGAGAAGACGATGACAGGGAGGAAGGATAAACAAGAGGCAAAGGAAGAGACACACACGAAGAAGTAAAGGACGCTATCCTTGACGAACAGTTTGATACACCAGTTAGGTTGCCATTGCTTCGATGCCTTGTACATCTCGACTGATTCCTTCAATGTCTTGATAACAGCGAGAACAAAAAGCGTGACACCAAGAACGAATCGTAGGATCATCGAGACATTAGCATAATGGTTCCACCGAACGTTCAATACAATGTCGCCGAGAGAAAGATGCTGAATTTGGGTCACCGTGACTAGGAAATAGGTCACCGAAAATGTTTGATCACCAGGAGGTCGGATTGACGAATGGTACTGTTGTATCACGTACCTGACTTGAAGTAGGTATTGGGGTCGTATATCGCCGCCATGATGATCAAAACCGCAGTTGCACTACATAAATGATCAGGAGGACACAAAGGATCCTCTTGGACCGATTCCATACTGCGTAGACGCGCAGAGTCATCGTGCATTGAGATTCATCCTCAGGAAAACTCGGATTGCTCATAACTCACAGTCAGCTACGGCAATGAATGGCGGAGTTGCCCATGCCATGACCAGATACATTGCAGTACCTTCAAACCATAGTTCATATTGGCACTACAGACCGAGTGGTTATCGTACACCTGTTCAGCGGTCAACACTTATTCGATCGCGGAGCCTGGACACATACGTCTGTTAGAGAATAACATTTAGCCAAGCGGATTGTAAGGAAAGCTGACTTTGACGGTGCCAGGCACAAATTGTGAACCACCTGTAGACACGGAGAAAATGTAGGATCAATCAGACACATCGTGCGAGATGCTAGGCGTACCGAGCACGTAGATAATTTATGATAGTGTCGGGGTCAGCATGCGATTCGATGTGTGCGGTGATAGCCTACATAATCCAACATAGGCCAACATAGCGAACCTGACTAACGACCTGTTTGTTCTGGAACAGGATCCATTTCTCCACCTTCAATGATCCGTTGCTTGGTGACTAGTTCAGGGTTCCCAAAAATGCCCGCTCGTCCTATCATTTCTGACAAGCAGCGGTCAACGGACAAGGCTCCGCTGACACCCTTGAGTAACCCGCCCGTCAGAGTCTGGGCACAGCGCGGTGAACGAGTCGGGGACGTGGTCAGAGCGATCACATGCGCAGTGGCGCTTTGAATAGGTGCTTTGAATAGGCGCTCGTCGCCGCTACCTGAAATGGGCTCCTAACGCCCTTCAAACTCTTCCCATTGAACGAGTTCTTCGTCGCAGCATTCTTTGCACAGGAACACCGCGAGAAGCACTCGATCCAATTGGAAGACCCTCGTTGTCTGGTAAGTCGCAGACCGCACAGCATGCAGCAGTACCCATGGTAGCATCGTGACGAGCCGCGTGGTGACCCTTCTTTAAGACCTGCCCAAGGCGCCCCCAGGGTTGTCGCTAGCCCACAATGGATTCACGCTACAAACCTCCCAATATTTTTGACGATGACTCCGAATCCGACTACATCCCCAGCAGCGTCGACAAGGGAAAGCGAAAAGAGGAAGGTGCGCCTGATGCGAACAAGGGTCATCGCGGGAACTCAGACAGGCGGCACTTTCAGAGCCCTTGGAAAACAAGCAGCCCGCCTCCCGTTACCGAAACTCGGATTACATCCCTTCTCATGTTATTGATGTCTCCTCTTCAGACTCGGACACGGCGTCTGTGTTTGCATCCAGCGATTCTCAATCGACGCACTCTCCGCCATCGATGCATGTTGACTCACGTCCTATTACGGATAATGCTGCCTCCGACAGCAATGAAAGCCTATATCAGTCTGCCGATGAAGAAAGCGCATTGGGTGATCAGGTGCGTTCACTCGACCCAATTCTAGTCGGAATATCAATTCCGATCGTTGATCGGCAGATGGTTGTAGACGCACCGCCTGTCCAACGCGACGAATTAGACTTGGCCTATTCCATCGAAGGCATGTATCGCATCCTTGACCTGATCTCGGAGCAAGGTAGTGGGGGTCTCGGTGAGCATCCCACTCGGACCTATACACCTTTCCCGACTATTGATCTGGCATCAGTCGATAAGATCATCATATCCCAGGACTCGCTTGCGGCGTTCATGAATAGCGTCTGCCCGGGCGCACACGTATCCATGACCAAAGTCAACTTCAAGGCCCTCGACAAATATGTCATCAAACCTGTCGGTGTCTACGGAAGCAAGGAGGAGATCGTTCGTTTCCTCTCGGAGCTGAGCGTCATCGATGAAACCCTGTATGCTATCCCGTTGTGCTTTATTTATCCTTTGTGTGGCTGACATCATGCTTAACAGTGCTACGCAGCTTCTCGTTGACCCCGATACACGATTGCGCACACAACCAGTCCTCCGTTCAGGCCTGTACATCATTACAACGCCAGCGCAAACAGCGGGCTCCCATGAAGTATTTGTTCTATACTGGCCCGAACAAACGACCTGGAACGACTCAGCAGCATCTTCCGTTCGCCGCAATCGCATCACGTTTATGAGGTTCGTACATATTATCGCATGTGACGTTCATTTCCGAATACATCCCATGCAGATACTTGACAAAAATGTGCGATCAGATCGTATCGCTGATCTCATCTGAACATGCGCAAGCCATCCTTTGGAATGAAGAACGTGACGAAGACGATGAGAACGATGTTAATATGCTTGACTTGGACCAGGATGAGTCAGACAGAATGTTCACATTTGAAGTCGCGCAGACCAACGAGCAAGAGGAGTCCGTAACTGTTCGCGAGGGTTTCAAGGTCGTGTTCGTTTCGTGTACCAGCGTCGTCCCGGACTAATAAACCTTGATTCATGGTATCTCAGGCTGTTTCTGATGAGATCTTACTTCCGGAAACATCCACTGAAAATCCAGACCCGATGATTCCCCAATCAGTGACACCATCTCTACTCTTTGGCGAGACTACGCAGGGATTCATGACAGTGGAACATCGAGAAGCGAGGGTCAGACAAGAAACCTTTGAGTCATATGTGCTTCAACCCATGCACTTGGAAAATTATTTGTGAGTGCACCTTTTCGTTCTCGGTTTCGTACCCTAATCTCCTGTCTTCTCGAATTAACAGGGCATCTGATCGCCTCCATCTGAGCGAGAAGCTGAATAACGATTCAATGCAAATCTTGGTTCGTGTAGGACTCGAGAAGCGTTTTCCACAGGAATGCAGAGACTGGAAGCAGGATTCCAGTGCCACCCGAAACATGTCAGAATCAGACGTCCAGAAGCAAATCTCGAATGCGAAGACGAGATTGGGGGCAGAATTTCCTGTGTTGGAACGATCTCTATTCGAGGCAATGTTAGACAAAGTGTTGCAATTATACCCGTGAGGATAGCTTGCTTTTGTTTACATCATTTGTTCGCTCATTTTGGAATCTACTAGATGCCTCGATCGAGGGCTATTCGTTTATCCTGGAAATAAAAAGGGCAAGCCAGGAGATGACCCAGGTGAATCCTAATGATCCGTGTTGAGTTTAGGAATAAATGTATACTGATTCGTATAGTTTTAGAACCCCTCTCCAAACTCCTGGCGCAGTACCCGAAGGCGAATGAAAAAGTCGCGCAGCAGCTGAATGAGAGCTTTCAGAGAATTACCGATCCAGAGTTTGGAAATATCAAGAATCGGATCTGCATGTTCAAGGAACTAGGTGCACTCTTGAAAAGGAAACATTCGAGGTTGAGTAAGACGACATATGTCCGGATCTCGCAGGCCATATTGGAGGAGGACGTCGAGCAGGCCAAGGCTAATATAAAAGGTTCCAGTGGGAAGGGCAACCGGAACAACACGACGGTTCTGAACTCGATGATGTGGACCACTGTTCTGTCGGCATGGAGGTCAATTTCATCAGGGGAAAACGACACGGAAGGTGTACTGGAGGACCTCGTTCGCAATGCATCAAAGGTAACGACGGAGATATCTGACAGTCAGTTTCTGTGCCATCTACAGCAAGACGTGGAGAAGTACGCGTCAGGTGCTCCACAATTCAAAGATCTTGCAGATAAGGCAAACATGAGGGCATTCGATTTCTTGGAGGTCAATATCAGGAGGTCCTCTCGCCGTCGGTGCACAGGATACAAGAGAACGAATGTGAGCGACGGATTAAGCAGGAACATGCAAAAAGGGCAGAAGAAGACCTAGATCGGCTGAGACTGAAGCTTATTGGGCATGTGAATAGTTCATCCACACAAGCTTCATCCTCGTGCGTATCCTAGTTAGCATGGTAGTTAATTGCTATCTGGACTGACGTTTTTACTTGTAGGACCTTTTCTATCGATAATGTAGAAGAGGACCGAAAAAACCGATACCTTAGTGAGCAGTAGCATTAGTGGCATGCTCTATGACTGGAGCTCATTCCTATGGCAGGCTTCAGTTATTCAACGTCGTATCGAGTTTCGGGCTTACGCTCATCGCAAGAAGATCCAATGGGAATTTACACAGTACATTTGATGAATCTGACAGCAGAGGATCAGCACAATTTGCAATTGAACCCAAGTGCGATCCCTTCACCACAATTTCGGTTCCGCCATCAATTCATACTACCACTGGGCCATTGCGTAGTGTGCGTTTCCGGGCTTCTGATTTAACCCGTGTGAGTTGAACTAATCCTTCCTTTTGCCATGAGCAGACGAGCGCAGTTGCTTGAGGGAGAGAAGCTACTGTTGGTCGTCGCTGACCGAACAGGAAACTTATATGTCTTCCTTGAAAGATTAGCGAATATACAGGGCGCGGTCGCGCGTGGCCGCGCAAAGCAACTCCATCGCGAAAAAATCGGGCACGAGTATCTGTTAGCATTTGACGAGTCGAAGAAGATGCTGGCTGTCGTATCATCAGACAAGGCACGTTTTTGCGTACGTCACCAACTACCCTTGTTCAAACATTTCATCTCAGCAACTCCTGCACATTTTCGTGTTCGATGAGACGCGCGGGTTTCAAGCTTCAGGAAGCGCCATCAATCTGCATTCGTGGTACAGCGATGTGAATACGTCTATTTGTCGTGCATGCTTTGTGAGCGGAAGCGAGGAATTGGTTCTGGTTGATTCACTGGCGCAGGCGAGAGTATTCTCTCTGGTGACGCTCCAGTTCCGGTGCGTCCGATCTTGCTTTTTCTATTTCATATGAGTTTTGCTGATGCGGAATGGGGACCATTAGGCCTGCCACACTGCAGCTCGACCAGATACCCCACAGTGTGAGCTCCACTCCCGACGGTGCTTGCCTGCTGGTCACACAAGCCAGGGGCAACGACTTGGCCGTGACGGCGCATCACTGGAGTACTCTTGGCTCTACAGAAGAAACACTACTTGACTTGGGCCCACTTACTCCTGAGAATGGTCTCATTGTCACGTCGTTGATCTCCCGAACTGTGGTACATGCCGTCTTTCTCGACTTTGAAGCACACGCATGCAAATCAAAAGCATTGGAGATTACGCGCAAAGTGACCGAGTTCACGTTCAAGCAGAAGGGCGCGCGGGGCTCCTCTTCACGGCACCGATCGGGACAAGGGGGCGCGACTGCACATAATTGTCTGATCGACTGTCACGCGGAAGTCTGGACTCGCTTCCCTGTCTTGCCGGCGGTGCAACGCGAAACAATCTCGCCTTCGAGTCTTAGGAGCACGCGAACACTCGTGTTTGTGACAGATCGTGACT